>JAQZBX010008450.1:20898-48151 GCA_029593785.1 Cabassous unicinctus | reverse complement strand
GGGGGGGGGGCAGATGTAGCTAAGAGGTTGAATGCCTACTTCCCAAATATGAGGTCCTGAGTTCAAACCTCAGTACCTCCTTTAAAAAATGGCATAATTAATAATTATGTATCAATATAGTCATTTTACATGCTTGTAACAAAATGAAAATCTAAGGTATGTGTACTAGTCAGCCAAAGGGGTGCTGATGCAAAGTACCAGAAATCTGTTGGCTTTTATAAAGGGTATTTATTGGGGGTAAAAAGCTTACAGTTAAAAAGCCCTAAAGAGTCCAATTCAAGGTTGATTTTCTTACCCCAAGTCATTTACCACATGCTGAAGCAAGATAGCAGGTGATGTCTGCAAGGGTTCAGCCTTCCTTCTTCCTCTTAAGGCTCTGTGGTCCAAGCTTCTTCCAATCTCAATTGTAGGCTGGCATAAAGCTCATCTCTCAGGGCTTCTCACCTGCTCTGGTCTCTTCACAAGGTCAACTGTAAACTATCAGGCGAATGGCTCATCTCTCCGGGGCTCCAAAGTCAAAACCAAGTTCTCTTCTCTGCTCTGTCTTTTTCTGTCTCTACTTCTCTGTGTTCTCCTTGATTGAGTGTCCATTTATATAGCCCACCAAGGGGGCGGAGACTCAAGCCTGCACACCCTAATGACGTGTTCAAATCAAAGCCCTAATCTTAATTTAATCAAGTAAATGTAAATCACTTGAATTTAATACAATCAAAGGGCACCACTCCTAAAGAAACAGACCAGTTTACAAACATAATCAATATCTCTTTTTTTAATTCATAAATAATATCAAACTTCCACAGTATGCAACAGTTCAAATATTATACCAACATGCTTCTCTAGGATATAATAAACCATATACTAGAGCCATCTGAATAATGAATCAAAGTTAAGAATTATAATAAAGTAACATTTACAAGATTTTTTAAGGAGAAAAGTTTGTGTCTCCCTGAAAATCTATACCCAGCTAAGATATGAACTTGTATAAAAGCAACAGAAAAAGAGCTTTAGATATAAATACCTATGTGTGTTTGCACTTATGTGTGTGTCTGTGTATGAGCTAATAAAGGATATTAGTGATGGACAATTTGGAAAACAAAATATTATTCTGAGTCTAATTTGAGTCCACTAAATTGGAAATCAAAACAAAGACTTCTATAATGCAGAATATGTTATCCATTGGGACAAGACAGTGCCTTGAAACTAGTTAAACCTAGTTAAAATTAAACTGTTGCTATTATAATTATGTAGATGAATAAAGATGTCATAATTATTTAAAAATAAGCATGCAATTATTGTCATTTTAAAGACAAAGTTATAGTTAAAACCTAGGAATAGCACTCCATATTAAATAGTTTTGACAAATTGAGTCATTTTAGAAAATAGCAATACTGTCAGCACTGTCAGAAAATAATAAGTTCTCACTGACCAAAGAACAAAGCCTAATTAAGAAGTGAATATAATGTATAAAATGTTAAAAATCTGCAACAATCAAAACAGTGATGTAGAGGCATAGTATCAAACCAAAGAATGAGAATAAGAAAAAGTGTCCACAAACAGGCTCAAGTATTAGCATACATAAGAATTCATCATAGGATAAAATAGTGTTTCCAGTCAGTGGAGAAAGGACAATTTATTTTATAAATGAAGCCAGGGAAACAATTTAACATTTAGGAAAAAGTAGTCAAACCACTACTTCATGCCATATCTCAGAGCACATTAGAGATGCAATAAAGATTTATATTAAAATAACGACACAAAATGTTCATGAGAAATTATAGGGGCCCACTAGGATGGCCATTTCTTTTAAAAATCTAAACAGAAAATAACAAGCATTGACAATGATGTGGAGGAATTGGAAACCTTGTGCATTCTGGTGGGAATGTAAAACGGGGCAGCACTGTGGAAAACAAATCGGCAGGTCCTCAAAAAGTGAAACAGAATTACCATATGACCAGGTAACTCCACTCTTAGATATATACATAACCAAAGGAATTGGAAACAGGGACTGAAACACATGTTTGTACATTGATGGTCATAGCAAAATCATTCACAATAACTAAAAGGTGGAAAAGACCCACGTGTCCCTCAACAAATAAATGGATAAGCAAAATGTGGCATGTACATACTGGGAATATTATTTAGTCATTAAAAGGAATGAAGGTCTGACACATGCTACAACATGATGAGCCTTATAAGTATTATGCTAAGTGAAATAAATCAGACACAAAAGGACAAATATTGTATGATTTGATTCCACTTCTATGAGGTATCTAGATGAGGCAAATTCAGAGAGACAGAAAGCAGATTAGAGGATACCTGGAGCTGGAAGAAGTGTGGAATATGGACTTGCTGCTTAATTAGGTAAAGAATTTCCAGGGTGATCAAAACGCTGTGGTAATGGATAGTGGTGATGGTTGAACATTGTGAATGTAATTAGTGTCATTGAATTGTACATTTATAAATGGTTAAAATGGCAAAATTTATGTTATATATGTCAGTACAATAATTTTTAATTGGTAAAAAAAGGAATTAAAGGGGAATATTTACATAAATTTTGCATAGATAATCACTTTCTAGGCATGATATCATGGCATCCAGACACAAACAATTTAAGGAAAATACTGATACATTTTATCACACATAAATTAAAAACAATTTTTTTCTAATTAATAGCCAAGTTAAAAACTGGGGAAGATATTTTAAGCATAAATGATAGATAAATGCTTACTATTTTTAATACACTAAAAAAATTTCTTAGAAATCAATGAGTAGAAGACAAAAAGACAAAAACTTCCATTTAAAAAAGGCAAAAATTAAGAAACCTACAACAATCTGTGATTTTACTATTAATAAAAAAGAATGCATTTAAAATATAATGATATAACATCTTTTACCTGACAAACTGGCAAAGGTCATGTTCATTTATAATATCGAAGGTTAACAAAAATATAAAATAGGCTTTCTATGTACATTGTTGTAAGGTTATAAATTATTTCAGCTTTTCCTGAGGACTTTCCTCCAGTTCCTTAGGAATTTGTATCCCCAGTATATAGTCAGCACTTTCACTTTACAGAAATTAATATCCTACTGAAATAACCATAGACAGGTGCCAGTGTGAATCTATAAGAATAGTATAAGGTGATCAAATACTCACCCTTCAGATATTCCTCAGAACATGAAATACCTGTGTCCTGTACTGAAATCTGCTGTTAATTGGAATGAAAATTGTTTTAAGTATGGGCATAACCTGAGCATTGTTTGTGAATCTTAAAAGCTACCCTTACGTCTTCACCCAGGGAAATGTATATGAGACAATGAAGCTCCAAATGACTGTCGGGAAAACAAGAAGGATGGGGAATTTGTTGAATAAACAGGAAAAGCAGGAAAGGAATGCTTAATAAAAGGTGGACAAACTGACTAATCTGGTACCATTTTCCGATCTCTGCACAGGCAAGAAATTGACTATTTTGAAACTGTTTCCTTTTCTATAATTAAGAAGTGGAGAATCAAAACCATAATAGGCCCAGTAGGGGGTGTTTTTTGCCCACCGTTTGAAGTCTAAACCTGTTTATTCTTATTTCCTACAGGGACTATTACTATAAAGGCCCAGCATTGTTCAGAAAATTTCAATATATCTGAGAACGTTCACAGTTTTCCACATCAAAACAAAACAAAAACCCCTCAAATTACAAGCCCTGAAGCATGTTTTATCTATAAGGGTCAAGACATAGTAAAAATGACTGAAAGAAGTAAGTAAACTGGATTTCATATTTGAATGATGCACTCCAATTAATGAGCTTCTTTTTTAAGAGACTATCTGTCAAGTGTAATTCAATTGCTCAGCCTCCTTCAAGTCAGTAAATGATTTGAGTTGTCAATTCTCCCTGATGTAAATTAAGACCATTATTGTAGTAGACATCATATGTCACTTTCCTGAGGCTTCCTATATTTGGGAAATTCCACATTTATGAGTCTTGATAAGAGATAATCTGGGTTCTCTTTATAGAAGCAGCTTGTCTCACCATCCTACAGACATTATTCCGGTTCATTCAATTAGTGAGATGCTTATAGACTATGAAGAACAGGAAATAGTAGGAACTCTAGGTAAAATATACCTTGATGTAACAGACATGTGTCAGAAGGGAAAAGAAACAACCCCAAAATATGGGAAGCTGTCAGTTTCTCTAAAGGAAGTTTATAGGGTCACTGGAATATGGGCTCTCCTATACAAAGTGAATGGCAACATGCAGTAATTTGCTTCCATCATAAAAGGGACACAAACACTTGGGCAACTTCAATTTTAGGAAAGAAAATATAACACTTTCGATGATACTATTTTGAGCATTTATTAGATATACCAAAAAGTGCCAGTTTCAAGTAAAGAATAATTCTTCATAATCCCTTTTATTGCCTGTTCATTCAGTGTCATGAAGAGCCTGAATTAGCCAGGTGGCATTCTCAACTCACCAATTACTGGTTCCATTATTGCAACATCTAATAAAAGCAGTCCTGCCTTGGTTACTGAGACCCCTAAATCAGAAAAGCCCAGAGTTTCATGGATGAGAAGCAAAATTTTGTGAGTACCTGTATTTTTTACAGGACAGTCTCAAAATCAAATAATTTTCTCCCTTTTCAGTGAAATGATCATAAACAGCTTTCCATGATACAAGAGGCATTACTGGAGGAAAGTGTTTGGGTTTTGTTGTTTGTTTTACTTTTTATTTTGAAGTCATTTTACATCTAATACCGTTTTAATAAATCCCTTTTCTGTTTAAATCAGCAAGAAAAAGTTTCTGTTGCTTGCAATTAAGAATCCTAATTGTACAGATGTTCATCATGCTATTAAATATAACCAATAGCTATATATATTAAATATCCAAAATATGGGATTGGGTTCAACTGAATTTTATTACATTTAGACCACAGAATACTAGCAGCCACTTTAAAATATCAGAGAATAAAAATTAATGACATATAAAAAAGTGTTCAAGATATACTGATCAGTGGCAAAGCATGTTACAAGTTGATTGTATTTTATACCTTATTTGTATCTTACATATCTATATCATCTATCATCGATCTATACTATATTAAGTTATTTATTACTCTGTAACAAATTACTCCAAAATTTAGCAGCAAACATTTATTCTGGTTTAGGGGTCTCTCGTGAGGTTACAGCCATGCTGTTGTTCAGGGCTACAGTTTTTTAAACCTTGTCTGAGCATGAAGGATCCTCTTGCAAGCTCAGGAGGGTTGTAGGGGGCCTTATCTCCTCATCATGTGGGCCTCTCCACATGGCTGTTCATAACCTTGCTTCCCCAAGGAAGAGAGAGAGAGAGAGTACCCAAGATGGAAGTCCCAGATTTCATAGTCTAATAACAGAAGTCACATCCTATCACTGAAAGAAGGACATTCAAGGGATGGGTAATTAAGCTCCACCTCTTAAGTGGAGGAGTACCAAAGAATCTTTGGACAAATCTTTTAAATCACCATATAAACATAACCATACATATATAAAATATTTAAATGCATAAAATATTTCATAATCAACACCTCCAGAAAAATAAATGGAATAAAATATTAACATGTATATTATAAAAATTATCCCTGAATTGTGTGTGTGTGTGTATGTGTCTGTGTGAGAGAGAGAGTAACCAAGTCCTGCTTGGGTCAACTCCCTTTCTCACAACTTCTAATGAATTACAACAGGGCCAAGGCACCTCCTGGGAAGAGGGATATTTTGAAATATGTATACACTTGTGTTGCACACATATGCAGAAATAAATTTCAGACTAGAGAAGCGGGAAGGATGATAGTATAAAACCAAGATTTCAGGGAGCAACTCTGGTGTCCCTGAGAGAATTCTAAGGGGAGAAGGGGGTTGATAAACCAAACTGGATTTAGCCCCAGGTTTGGTTCTAGGGACTGCACGCATCTGCTGGGTTCTCTACAGGGGTGTGTCCTCCCAAGTCGGCGCATCTCAACTCAGTGTTCCAGACAGCTGCAACCAATAGAGAAGGGAGCAGCAAAGTGAAATCTACTCACTTTTCAGTCTGAGGAATGCTCATAAATAATTGGAGAGGCTGGAGATAGGAGAGCGAAATTTAAAAGGGACCGGTATTCTAGAGCTAGTGAGATTTGGGTATTGATATTATTATGATCTCATTTCTATCCAAAGGCTGTTTGATAGATTCAGGTGGATAAGAAAAAGTTAATATTATAGTTATTTTTAAAATTTTGCCATTCAAGATCTTGTAAATTTTCTGTCAGCAGTATGTACCATTTTTTAGTAATAAAAGTTAGGTTTTTAAAATATTTCTTCAAATATGAAGAACATTCAAAATGTAATAGCAAGTGAAAACAGGATACAAAACTATATACAGTAGGATTCCCATTCATTTGTAAACACAGATATATGTTCATACAAGGTATTGATATTAAATATGTTTGCATATGTATATACTTATATACCTAGATACAACTATCTCTATGGCTACATCCATGTCTCTATTTTAGCTATATCTATTCATTGGGGGAAAAAAATCCTAGAAGGAAACATATCAAAATATAGTGGGTAGTTCTTTGTCATGAGATTACAAATGCTTGTTATTGTCTTCATTATACTTTACTGATTTTCCAAATGTCTATATTGAGTATGCATTACTGATATAATCAAATAGGAAAAAAAACTAAATAACATTCTAAACAATCAAAAAGGGAAATGAATTATGGTGTTTGATGAAATAATATCTATTAATAATACATTTCCAAAGAAATGTAATAGCATGACTAAATGTTCATGCTATAAGTAAAAAAGATTTAAAAAGAATCTAAAAACACTGTGTAAGCAGTATGAAATCAACTTTGGTCTATGTATTTCTATAAATATGTACACATATATATAACAGAAATTGGAATAAGACTCTTCCTGTTGTCTTAAAGTTTTGGCTGAGGCTCCAAGTCTGAGAACAATGGATTATAAATAACCCCACATTCTAAAGAGAGATACTAGACCCATCCATGCAGATTTAGCCAAGAGAGCAGAACTGGTCCAGCAACTATCAACCCCCACCACCATGCCTAACCTACTTAAGTAAAGTCTAAAAGTTCAAAAGTTGATTGAAGAGCATCTTTGTAAGGAAGGAGAGTAGGCAACCTCACAGGGAGTACAATGGCATCTTCCTTCCCCTTCAGTCCCTCACTCAAATGCTACAAAAAGAAACACCCATAGAAGATTAGGACATCCACAAGCTAGGGAGATTGGCCGAGCCCAACACATTGAAATAGTAGCCGCCAGCCCCCCGCCCAACGCAGGTATGAAACTGAAATAAAGTGCGAATCCTTGGGAGAGCTTAATGACCATCTACTGGAATTTGGGGAGACTAGAGTCTGCTTCTCAATCAAAGAAACCTGAAAGCAGGCAATGAGCTGGAGCCACCTGAGCTATTAAGGTAAGGAAAAGAACACTAATAATAAAAAGCGAAGATTATAGAAAATGGATGCCAAATATAATCTAAACACAAGAGAAACATTTAAAACAGGCCAGGGATATTTTTAATGTTCCCTTACTAATCAACTACCTATACAGACACACAGGTACTATTTAAACAGCCACTGTTCCCTATAAGAAAAATATTTTTTTTCAAGACACAGAATATGTGTCATAAATATTTGCATCTCTCTTTAATATTCTGATTTTATCCTCTTATTGGCTGATTTGGCTTTTAACATTCTAGTTCATCCAGCTCTAGAAAAGAAACTTTCTAACCACATTCTATCCCCAAATTTTATTTTCACCACTCGTATGCTGATCAACATATTGAATTACCATAATCCTCACTACCCCTCAAGGTGCCTGCCCCTCAAGCCCATTTTTGCCAACTTCAGAGCTGCCTTTGAGAAGACTCTCCCTTTAAGGGAAAGAAGTACAAAGAGTACTAAGCTGAGAGCCCGAAAGTTGCCACTGAAGAGACAAGAGATAAGTTGTTTCACCGCTTGTCCTCAGTTTCCTCATCGAGTCTATATTCATTCTTCTGCACACTACTGCCCAGAAATCTCCCATTTAATAAAATTACCCAGACTTATTTTTTTGCTTGTTTTCTATTCTCCCAATTTTGTTGAGGTCTTCTTTGGTGGGTCTCCTTCAACCTTAGAATTTTACAGTAAAAGTCAGTGCTCCTTCTCTTGATGCAATTTTCATAGACACCGAAATGTCAACAGGAGGTTGAATTTTAGGTCTTCCTGAGTCAAGACTCTCTTGACTATGGTCTCAGCATGTGTTTCACATTCCAAGGTGTGTCCTAACACATTGTTAGACCCGCTGCCCACTGGCAAAACTCTTCATTAAGCCAAAAAAATGGGAAACAAGTTCAGATTTCAGAATGCAATCAACATAAAGTTAAATCCATTGGCAATAACTAGTAAAAACGTAATTGGTGTACGTGTTTCATCAGTTCATTTTCTTTAACATCAAACAACATAAAGCATTTTCCTTCTGGAGACTACCTTTTTTAAAAATCCTTTATCTCTTTCTTAATGAAAAGCTGAAAGTTCTCAAACAGCTTCAATGGCCATTATTATTCCCCAGTTTAAGTTTGCATTTTTCTCTCAAGTGAAAACTTTGACTTTTCTGGAAAATCAATGGTGTCAAAAAGCAAAAGCCATTCCTTTTATTCACGTGACAAACATCTGCTTCCACTGAGTTGTAAAACATGATAAGAATTTCAATGGCAACAAGTACATTGCAGAGTTCCTTTATCAGGTCTTATTGAAATCTCTTATTCCTAACCCAATGAAAATATAACAGCTAAGAAGTGAAGGGCATTTATTCCTTTGCAAGGATTTTTGGATCTAACAGAATACGAAATGTTCTGGGAACAGCTCCTGTATTAATCTTCTTCACATTTCTTTTCTTCCTCTGTTTTTCAGACTTCTTAATATTCCCTCAGAGGAAATAAACATAAATGCAATAATATCATATCCTAAGTCTTCACTATTTAAGAGAATTAAACAAATGGAATTGTCAAAACCTGTATTTCTACTAAACCACTGTCCACATATTATACATACAGATTTATTACAATTATATATTTCATATGATTAATTTAGTATGTATTATATATAATGTAACATATATTTAATATGTAATATATATTTATGATATATGTAATTTTTGTAATTATAACAATAACTTTATACTGCTGTATAATTCACAAACCCATTTCACATGTATGTTTAACTACTAATGATCAATTGTGCTTTCTTTAAAGTAGCTATATTGAATGCTATATGACTTACTCATGAATAGATAGAAAATTGTGTGCGGGAATAACCCCAAACCAGGAAGAAGATCAATAAAGGATCTTTGTAGTTGTTTTAAAAATTGCATAAGCTACATTTTTTTAAATTTCAAATAATACAGAAGTGTTTAAATAAAGTAAATACCACTTTTCAGCCTCTCTGCTCCCTTCCTCTCTTACTTTCTGTCTCTCTCATAGACCCTGCCCAAAAGGAAATCAATGTAACTTTTGTCTATGCTTCTGTGTATGCATTTATACACAAAATACATATGTACATAAATAATTTTCTTGTCATAAAGGGAATCATGCCATACACATTGTTCTGAAAAATCCTTTTTTCACTTAATAATATGTCTTATTGATATTTCGTAATTGTTTCTAATTGTTGTAGGCTATGTGTTATATAAAGCTGACATTTAACCATTATTGATTTACACTTAGGTTAATCTTGATTATTTTGAATACACACTCTGCTGCAGTGAATATTCTAGTACATAAGTTTATATCCATGGTTCAATTGTTAAGTTCATTTAAAAATTTGACTTATACTGTCAAGAGTCCTCCAAAGAGGTTTAATCAATTTGTATTTCCATGAACAATATATACAAAGTCACCATTTCCCCACAAATTCACCAACCCTGGATATACTCATACAGTCAATCTTTTACACTTTTTTCCTAAATTGTGGGCACAATACTACATATACATACATAGGTATAATTTATATTTTTATTACATATATGTATTTCACAATTGCTTCAGTTTCATTTCCTTGAATCATAATAGGATTAGTGTCATTTCAAAAGGTTATTTATATGTTTGTATTTTCATGTCCTTTGCCCTTCTCTTTATTGGGCTTAATTTTCATATTGACTCTCAAGTGGCTTCTATATGTAATGGATAAGTTTTTGTTATATACACTGTAGCAGTCTGATATTATTGATGAATTCCAAAAAGAAATATTGGATTATGTTTGTAAACTGGTCTTTTCCTCTGGGCCTATTAGAGTGCATTGGATTCAGAGGTTTTACTTTTACTTGATTAAATAATGATTAAGGTTTTGATTGGACCATGGCAGTAGGACTGCACTGCAGAGAAGGGAGGTTGAAGTTTTGATATTGGAGCCTGGAAAGCAGAGAACACAGAGGAATAGAGACAGCTCCTTAGACACAGCTGTTATAATTATAACAATAATTACAGAAGCCCAGGGGAGAGAGAGACACTGCCTTTCACCTGAAAGTCTACAGCTGGCCTTGTAGAGAGACCACAGCAGCTGATTCTGGAGAGAAACGAGCCCTGGGAAGAGAGGAACCCAGGAAACCTGAACTCTTGACAGATGTCAGCAGCCATCTTGCTCCAACACATGGCAACAGACTTTGGTGAGGGAAGTCACTTATGCTTTATGGCCTGGTAACTTTAAGCTTCTACCTCAAATAAATACCCTTTATAAAAGTCAACAGATTTCTGGTATTTTGTATCAGCACCGCTTTGGCTGACTAATACATACACATATACATATTTTTATTCCAGTCTCCTGCTCAACTTTTAAATTATTTTTCTTTTATCATACACTAGGGTTTTTTGTTTGTTTGTTTCATTGTTTTTTTAGAGTCAAATCACTCAGATATTTTTTTCCTTTTTATATCTGGGATTCCTGCCTTGATTAGGACGGCATTCCTTAAATAAGCTGAAATGCCATCTTTATTATACATTAAATTGTTTTACATATACATGAATCCATTTCTGGATTCTATTGGAGTTCCAATGAGCCATTCATTTTTTTTGCAGTAATGGCATCATGTGTGTGTGTGGGTGTATATATGTCTACAAAATTTATATATTTATATTACTTATATACAATAATCATATATTATGGAAGTAATAGAAATATATACTACCATATATAAGTAAAATAAATAATAATTTATTATAAAAGTAATATATATTATTATAAATATATAATATGATATTTATAGTAATATAAATGGTTTTTAACAATTTATTGAATTGAGCATGATTTGTTATCCAATGTGGAGAATTACCAGTTGTGGTGAATATTTTCTCTTGTGCTTGGCTATAATGTAAACAATTGTAATATTTTACCATTAGGTAAAATCAATGCCTAAGGAGTCTCATAAATATACTATATTAAGTTAAGGAATTTTCCCTTTATTTCTAGTTTTCTAAAAGGTTTATATCAGGAATAGGTGTTGATTCTTTCAGTACTATTGAGTGATACTACCTCCCCTCTTTAATTTATAGGTAAAATGAATCACACTAGTAGCTTTCCTAATGTTGAACCATCCTTGTAAGCCTAGGAAAAAACCTACTTGGGCACTGCATATGCTGATTTATATGCTGCTGATTCAATGTTCTACTTTATCTAGCACCTTTGTATCTATATCCATAGTGAAGATTGCTTTTAGTTATCATTTTGTGGGTTATCTGTTTCTGGAACCAATAGCAGGAAACTGCCATCTCGTCGAAAGAGTTATAAAGCTAACCAGTTCTAAGCCCTGGCACAGATACAGTCATTGTGAGTATCTGTTCCTGAAATCTTGTGCAAAAACTTTACATTTCTCTTCATATTTTCGTAACCTTGATTGAGGTTACAGAAATTAGAATCATATTACTGCTTCAATGGTGTGACAAAAAACATCAACATCATAGAAATGGCTCTATCCATTTATTTTGCTTTTAGTGGAGAAGTTTAAATACCTAAATAAATAGTATAAATACTTAGCTATGCTATGTTTACAAAAATGTCTCATGGGTCCAGGGTCACTCAGAGAATTGTGACATGAAGCACAACCGGCTATATAACATTTGTTTTGGAGTTTCACCAATCTATATTATTTCAATAATAATATAAAAAAGTTATTTAACTTAGAAACTTAAAAAAATAGAAAACGAATTATAGAATAATAGAACTTATATCATACACTGGAAACCGTAAATTTCACTACGCATTTAATTTAAGCTTATAAAACAGATAATATAGAGTTAGTTTTGGGCTATTTGCCACTCAATCTCATCTCTGTAGGACTAGCAAAAGCCTATAGTCAGGTGTGGCTAAATTACATGTCAGGGATCACAGGTATTTATAAACAAATCTCCTGGCTGCATAAACCTGGAATTTACTCTTTAGACATTAGATTAGAAAAGATAACATTCAGCTTTGAATAACAGAAACCCAAACTAATAGTGACTTAAACAAGCTAGAATATTATTCTTCTCTCAGGTAAAGGTTCAGAGGTAAACAATGCAGACAGACAGTAAAGTAGAACTGCTCCACAAGTCCTCAGGGATGCAGGGTCCTTCCAACTTTCCACTTTGCCATCTTTTAGGTATGGTCTTCACTTATGGTCTGAGATGGAATTGCAGCCATCACATATATTCTAGGCAGCAAGTTAGGGGAAAGTGACAGGAAGTGTATATGGCAGTTTTCTAATACTGAAGGGTTCTAGAAGTTGTCACTGGATATTTCCATTTACATGGCATAGACTGGAATATTGTTACATGTTCACATTCACTACAAAGTAAGCTGGAAAATATTTTTTATTCTAGGAAGCCATGGATCCAGCTAAAAATTCTATTCTAAAGGAAGCTATAACAAATGTTTGGAGAAAACTAACCACCTCGGCTCCTACAATTTCACACACATTGGCAATTAATCTGCATAGGCTCTTCCTAATCATGAAAATGAATGCAGGTGTCTGATTTTGCTGTGAAAAAGTAGAGATAGATCAATACAAATCAATCATTTCTGATGGAGAAAACACCTTAAGGAGCACAACTTACTGCCAGTGGGCCAGTGGGGCCATGTTGAAGGATAAAAAACAGACTACTGTTGGAAGGACAAAAGCATACTCTATTCTCTCAACCAGGCATTATATTCTGGGCACCAATAATGCAAACATAACTGAGTAGTGGGTACAGCAAAGATGTTTTAAGTAGTTTACAATTGGAATGATGACACATACCAATACAATGTTAGACAACCCAATAGTTATTTATAAAGTAAGAGATGTTACAGGGCAGCATATGATTAAGTGCTAGAAGTAGTATACACAAGAATAGGGATTTCTGTTTCAGAACTAATTATCCTGCTGATGACAACTAAAAATACTGTATTAAATAGAAAAATGTACTGTTTAAAACATTTTTGATAAGACAAAAGAGTAAAGTATTGCCAGAATCTAAGTGGAAAAGAGAATCTGAATAGTAAGCAGAGGACTAAAGCTGCTTTTGCTATAGAGGTGTTTGTGGAACCAATAAACTTGAATTTCATTTTCACAGGCTCATGGAATCATGAGAAATGAAAACTAATCATAGGGTCAACTTCACTTAGGGAGTCTGTAAGAGACTCCCCAAATAAAAAACCAGGAAAAGTGACAAATTGCTATACCCTTATGAAGAGAATCAGAAATAAGTTCATCCACCCTCCCCATCTCCAGGGGACTATAAGGAAATTTGCCTTGGCACTAAGGAGAGCAAAAAGCATAAATCTTCCCTGAGAAGCTGCAATTATTAGCCAGCCTTTGTACAGATGTGTAGTTCAAATTTGTACCACTTGCGTGATCCAAAACACCTCATATTGGAAATTTACTTTAAAATTAGTGTCCTCAGGTACTTGGTAGGGAAAAAAACAATAATCCTTTACAGAGAAATTAATATTAATCTTAAGAAATAATTTGGAAATAATTTCTCAAGAACAGTAAGCAACTCACAATTAAAACTTACTATGCATACACCAAAACAATGCACCATGAGACAACCAGAAAAAATAATAGCCAAAACAGACTGAGATTACAAATATTAGGATCATCAGTTATAAATTATAAAATGTCCATAAATAGAAGACTTAATTCATCTTTGGGGAGCTATAAAAAGTGACCCAACCAACTCTAAAAAGAATAAAAGAGAAATTCTAGAAATAAAAGTACATTTATTTATATTTAGAAGCTCAATGTATGGGTTTGTCAGCAGATTAAATACAGTGGAGGAGAAAATAAGAACTGGAAGATGAATCAAAAGAAACTATCTACAGTGCAGTAAGAAATAAACAAATGGGAAAAAATTAAAGGAAGGTTAAGAGAGATTGAGGATATAGTTAGCATACCTAAAATATTTTTAATCAGAGTCTTAGAAGGAGAGGAGAGAGTGAACGAGTCAGAGGCAATATTTGGAAAGATATGGCTGAGAATATTTCAGAAATGATAAAAGACATTAAGTTACAGTTTCAAGAAGCCTAATACTTCTCCACCAGGAGAAATAATATGTTTAAGCAAAGCAGAAGAACACCAAAGACAAAGAGAAGTTATGTTAAAAAGTCAGAAAAAAGAGAGATTACTTTCAAAGGAGCAATAGTTAGAATGACAGCTAATTTCTCAAAAGCAATATTGAAACCAAAAGACAATGGAATGATAACTTTCAATGGGTTGAAGAGAAGTGACTATAAATCTAGAATTCTATGCCAGAGAAAATATCTTTTAAAAATAAAGACAAAATAATTGCATTTTTCTTACAAACAAAAATTGAGAAAGTTTGCCATTAGTAGATCCTCACTAACAAAATTCTAGAGGATATTCACCTGTCATAAGTGAAGTGATCCAAATGGAAGTCTGAGATGCAAGAAAGGATAAAGAACAAAGAAATTAGTAAATGTATTAATAAATATAAATGGATTTTGGCTATAAAAACCAATAATAATAATTATGGAATACAGAATATAAAAAAGATAGAACTAAAATACATAATGAAATAACATAAATCAAAAGGAGATTAAATGTAATTAAAGTGTTTTAAGATATTTGCATTGTCCAGGAGAGACATAAAGGTATTGTTTGAAATTAGACTTTCTTGTGTTAATTAATCACATAATTTCTAGAGTAACAACTAACCAAATGGGACCATAACATACAGCTTCAAAAGTAGTAGAAGGGAAAAATGGAATAAGAAAAATTTATCAGTCCCGAAAAGGCAAGAAAGAAGATAAAAAGCAGCATAAGTTGAGATATTAGTAATTAAATTAAATAGGTTAATAATTTCATTAAATCTAAGTGCACTAGATATTCAAACTAAAGGACAAAAATTTTAGAATGCATTTTCTAAATTCCAACAAAATATTATTTACAATAGAGAAAAATTAAAAGAAAGAAACAGAAAAAAGTTTTAAATAAAAGTATAAGTAAAGATATATCATAAAGCACTAAGCAAAACAAAATTGGTGAAGCTATATTAATATCAGGAATAAGAAAACTATTTTAAAGAAAGATTACCTTAAGAGATTCAAAGAGGCTCTCTTCATAATGATAAATATTCAGTTCACCAAGACAATTTAATATTTCCTATTTTCTATATCTACTTACATGGCTTCAAAATATATAATATGAAATTGGCAGAACTCAAAGAGAAATATGCAAAATCACTGACAGAGTTGAAGATGTTCACGTCCCTGTTTTAGTAACTTACAGTAAAACAAACAGAAAAGTTGAAACCTATAGAGGATTTGAGCAAGATAGACAAAAAGGAGGATTTCTTTTTTTTACCTATGTATTTCTGTATTGCTTCAGATTTTAAAATAAGCATATTTTATTTTTAGAACTAAAAAAAAAACATTTTAATGAAAAAAGCTATGTCACCAACTACTCAAACACTTGAATGTACAAGCAAACTTTCTGCTCCTCCCTCTAACTGAGCACTGCACAGAATACAGTGCTCTTTGTTCATACTTGGCATGTGCAAGAGATGTGTCCAAGACTCCCTATATCAAATATAAAGGATGCCCATATTCACCAGTGACAGCAGTGGAAAACCTTGAGGAACATGTGAAGCAGGGAGCAATTCTAAAATCTGTGGATTTGGGACTGCACTTACTGAAGTAAGACCTATGAACCAGGAAAATTTCCTGAATGTGTGTCAACATCCCTCCAGATTTCTGAAAGTCTTTGGGAAAAGGAACTCAAGGCATCGACAGCAGTAGTGGCAGCTAGACTAAACAGGTCACCTGCAGTTATTTTATGCATGGAGTTTGTAAGGAAGGAGATAACTGTCGCCTCCCACATGAACTCTCGGACAGTCCCATGGTGTAGTATGCAAGTATTTTCAGCAGAGGTACTGTATTTACGGAGACAGCAGCAGATATGAACATAATAAGCCATTGAAACAGAAAGAAGCTACTGCTGAAGATATAACTGCAAAACCATCCCATGCTGCTTCAAGTCTCTCATCATTAACTGGATTGTTTGTTGAAATCAGTGGGGGTGAAGCTGAGTCAAGAAATTCAAATTGAAGACACAGAAGACTGGCTGAATGCCACTGAGTTTGTTTCTGGGGAACACTTCTGTGGCTGTACTGCCCCCTTCCTGCATAGAAACACCCCCTCAGGGCTCAGTGACCAAGGAAGAATTAGAGAAAAAGCAAACCACTGTGGAAACAAAGAAGCAGCTTTGTCCCCTGTGCTGCAGTGGGAGAGTGCGATATGGGGGTAACTGGGTGTATCTCCATGGAGATTCATGTAATATGTGTGGCTGCAGGTCCTACATCCTGTGGATGCTGCCCAGAGATCACGGCATATAAAATCTTGCATTGAGGCCCAGGAGAAGGACAATGAGCTCTCATTTGCTGTCCAGCACATTAAGGACATGGTTTGTGGGATGTGCATGGAGGTGGTCTAAAGCCAACCCTAGTGAGCTCTGCTTTGGAATTCTAACTGCAACTTAACTGTCTCAAGTATATTCACAAGTAGAGGAGTGCTAAACAATTTGAGAGGAAGATCATAAATTCTTCCCAGAATGCCGGATCACATCTAACTTGGTCATTCCAAGTGAGTACTGGGTAAAGGAGAAAGAAAAGAACCAGAAACTCATTCAGAAATGCAAGGAGACAATGAACAACAAGGCGTGCATGTATTCTGATGAAGGACGTGGGAGCTGCTCGTTTGGAGGGAACTGTTTTTACAAGCATGTGTACCATGATGGCCGTAGAGAGGAGCCACAGAGAGAAATGGGAACATCCAGCAGGAACCACTTCTGGGAGCTCATTGAGGAGAGCGAGAACAGCACTATCCCTTTAACAATGATGAAGAAGAGATTGCCACCTTTGAGCTGGGCAAGTTGTTGCTTATGCTTTTGCCTGCAGGTGGGGACGATGACCTGACAGACTCTGCAGATAAGTGAGACTTGTTTCATGGTGAGCTGGAAGATTTTTATGACTTGGACCTACAGCAGCTTTCAGTGGGGAATGAACAGTGTGCTGAGCCTGTGACAGTGGCTATCACACGTGGAGGTGTGGCAGTGCCTGTGCTTCTCTCCTAGGCAAGCCTATCAATTACAGGTGCTGTTGTAATAATTTTACCCAGGGTCTGTCTTCTCAATCCCCTACTTTGCCCCAAGGAGTGTGTTGTTTGCTCTGTTTAAAAAATAAATAAATAAATCTTAAAGTTAGTGTTTTTTGTGACATGAATTTAACTGTCAGTTAGTGTAGGTTTATTGTGTCATCTGTTTTCAACGAGATTCACATAGTTCTAGGGTTGGTATTAATGGACTTTCCACACTCATTTTGAGGACCCCAGACTCAACACAAAAGCATTGGCCATGCTTTGGAGTCTGAGAATAGGGGTGATGGGTGAAGTGATCTGAACTGGCAAGTAGCCTTTGGCTACAGACTCCAAGGTGGCTACCTAAGGTTCCTGGTGAACTCTGCACATTTGTGTTTTTATATCTGTTCCCTACGCTGTAATCCCTGCCACATGCGCTGGTTCTGTGGTTTTGGTCTCTTGTTTAATTGCACACAAGTAATTCTACTGGGTAACCAGAACCAGATGTAAATGTGTTGAGAATTTTACTATTTTCAGTCTGATGGGAAATTTTTGAAAGAACACATAAAAGATATCATGGCATAAAATAAATGCAGAGTTGGTAGTTGACACCCAAAGCTGATAGACATGGCATGTGTGAATGTAAGTGTGTGATGAGCTTTTCTTTCCTGCATAGATACAGTATTCTTAGTGGGAAAACTTGGTTTAGTGGTTTCAGCCTAGTGTGGCAGATAGATCTTAAAGGACAAAGTAGTATATTAATATTGGTCATTGTTAATGTAGCAGTGCTAGCTTTTTCTTTCTATATAAATACAGAAATAGGGTTAGCCATAGAGTTTAAAACAATCTGGTTATCCCCTATACTAACACAAACTGGGTCTCAGGTACACAGCTGTATTTAATATTTTATAGTCTAAACTTTCCAGTTCAGACACTTTTCGAAAAATATTTGTCTTCATTTGAGGGGTTTTGTTTTTGGGTTTTGGGGTTTGTTTGGGGGAGTATTTGCCTCCTTCCACCCCTGACCTTTGTAGGTAGACAGATGTGATGGCAAACTACATTTCTAAGGTGTTTTTGTCATGGAGTCATTGGTTTATAGTAATAAGTCACACTTTTCCACTAAAGGGGGAGAGGGTGGTCATCTACAAGGCAAGCTAAAGTTGAAACATTAGAAGAATTCCTTAATTGGAAATTTTAGCTTTGCATTTTGTTGTTCTATTTCCTGAAAATAGCTTGGAGAGGCACATGACTTGTCCATCTACTGCTTTGATTCCTTCCATCCCACCCATTCTTTCACTTAAAGATAAAATCAAGTAAGTGTTGCAGAGGTCTCTGTTATTTTGCAGCTTCCCTTTTGTAAGAAGCACTTTCCCCAAATAAAACAATAAAAAAAAAAACGGAGCTCAGAAAGATTGAACTTCATGGTTTAGGCAAATATAAATTAGGATTCATAAAGATTTGGCTAAATTTGATAAAGAGATAACATCTGTGTTCACTAGCTTGTGGTACCTTCACAAAATCCCCTAGAATGTATTTGGAGAAATCCCAAATTATGAAATTTTAAATTATAGAATGAAACTGTAGCTCAGTCTGCTTGAGAAATTAATGTGGTACATGTTTGACTTCATTTTGTACTTGGGATAAAAACATATGCAATAGTAAATTGATGCATATTAAGTTTTCATTCCTTAAAATGTATTCTGTTTATATTCTCTCACCTTCAAGCTTGAGCAATGATATTTATTTCTGTAAAACAAAAGGGCTGGTCAGGACTATCAAGGCAGAGGGTAAAATGAATCCTGGTAAGAATGCAAAAATTAACATAGGAAATTCAGAATAATACATAGTTTCAGTGCTTAAAACATGCAGAAAAGTAGGACTAGAAAGAAACAGAACTACAAACATAGAAATTATAGATTACTGCAGTAGCTTTCAAATGGGACTTTGCTGCTCAGCCATTAGGGTTTTGTCATAAAAGAACCATTGCACAAGATGAGACTGTTCCCCACCTCCACTTCAATTGCATAAATGGTCTATCTACTTGAGATTTCATTTAAATAAAGCTTGTACTGCTGTCTAAAATAGTTTTAAAATTTACAATCATTTGTAAAAAGTAAATCTAGATAATTTTTTAATTTTCCCAGTGATTGTGTAACCTAAGTAAAATTTCATTGAACTCTTAGCATCGCTATTTCCTTTAATATGCTAGAAAATGAGATCCACCTCCACCAAGACCTCAAAAATGTTGGCTCTCTTAATATTTCTAGAGCCCTTGCAAGCATTTTACATGTGTAAAGCAACCAGTACTCACACTAGTCTTTGGCTAGCAATTCATTATATTCACTTTATAGAAGATGAAATATAGGCTTAGAGTGATTTCAAAACTACCTAAGGACAAAAGATAGTAATTTTCATAGTCAGAAGTAGAGTCCAGCTTATCTCCCTTTATATACATGCTCTTAATAAAGTCACAATACTGGAAAAACTTAGGAGTCCATTGATAGCATCTAAAGTAACTGAGATATACAAAAAACTTCGATGATCCATCCTGTCGTTTATGCCAATCATGAACGTAAATTTTACTGAAAGAGCAGCAATATTATGGCAACTTTGGGCCACAAAAAAATCAAAATCATCATCAAAATTCTAGATTGCTTACTAATGGTTTGGTTTTTTTTAAGATTATTATGTCATAAATGTGGCTATTTTCCTTCAAATTAAGTTTATTTTCTTTTATACTTTACAGACACTCAGAGAAATTAATAACTTGAAAAAAAGGGGTCAAAAGACTGGAAGAGAGCAAACTGAAGAGAACACCAAATGAAAACCCAGCACATGTTTTATTGCCTTCAGAAAAAGAAGGAAGGGTCTTCCAAAATGCTAATATTGGTACAGCTTTCTGACTCATCACTTTATCCTCCATAGCACCTGGCATATTGCTTTGCATATGTATACAATCATATTTAAATGAATACTTAGATGCATATGAATCTCAGAGAACCAAAATGCCGTATTTCAATTCTCCGTCTCAAATCTAACACCACAGACTCACTATATTTTCTGTAGCCCAATCACTCTGAAATTAAATACAATAGGGGCCTATTAAGTGTAAAAACTGCTTATTATTTTGAGGATTAATGTAACAGATGCCACATCTTCATGTGAACACTTTTGTTTGGGTCACCATATAATTGCTAATGATGTTGTTCTGATTATCTATTGCTCCATAACATATTACCTCAGAACCCAGTGGCTTAAAATAATTTACTATTATCTCATGTGGCTATATTAGTTGACTGGTTCTAACTTGGGATTTTTCATGTCGTGGTTGCAGTCAGATGACCAAAGAGGTTAGAATCACATGAAGCCTTGAGTGGGGTAAATATCCGAAAGAGCTAATTCTCATGGCTGGCACTTGATAAAGGTAGCCAACTGGGGCTCACCTGGACCTGTCAGCTGGAGCTCCTACACGTGGCTTCTCCGTGTGTCTTTGGTTTCTCACATAAAGGCAGCTAGATTTCAAGAGAAAACATCCCAAGAGATGAATGCAGAAGCTGAGGAACTTCTTAAGATCTAGCCTCAGGGATTACAGAGCATCACTGCCATCATATTTTACTGGTTACAGACTCAAGGAATGGGTAATTAGACACCATCTCTTAGTCTGAGGAATAAAACGTGTGTATAGAGAAGGAAGGAAATGACAGTGTCCGTTATTGGAGACTATCCATTACAAATGCCTACTACTCAAAGACTTTTTAATAGGTTATATGTGAACTACTACAATTGAGAATTGTGCTGTTTTAAAACTTATAATAAAGTCCTTCTGGCATAATTGTGAACTGAATGTTTTCATGGTAGAAAACATGTATGGACTGTTCATCAAAATTTCCAAAAGACAACAAAATTTTAAACCAACTCCACTAATTGAAATAATTTTTCAAACTATAGAATAGTTTCAATGGTTATTAAATTTCAAATAACTATACTTCAGTTATTTCTGAGAAAATATGTGAAACAATTCCATGATTATCTCCTAATACTAAATCCTGTTTCTTCTGGCTAACAATCTTATACATTATGAAAAATAAAATATAATCTTCCAGGGAGGTGGTGTGGAATTGTGGGAAAATGGCAGAATGGGAAGCTCCAGTAATCAGTCTGTCCACCAGAACAACTATTAAACAGGCAGGAACTGTCTGAATCAACTATTTGGAAACACCAGAGTCCAGGAAAACACTGTACAGCATCCAGGGAAGAACAGGAGGAAGTGGAAGTTAAATTACAATACCAATAATTTCATAATTATTTATAATGCCAATAATTTCTCTCTTCCTATGGTGGTTACTGGTACCCATTCCCCACTATCCCGGCAGGCAGCAGGGGTCTAGACATTGGTGTAGCTAACTGATGCCAGAGAAGGGCATAAAAATCCACTTCCCCAAGATGGGGTAGGGGTTTTGGGCTTATCTCTTAGCACAGCTTTTGATTACCTGCTACTGATTCCTCTGAGGGTGCCCATTGTTCTAACCCACCCAGGGCAAAGGCAGTTGAGACTTAAAGAATTATGCATCCTCAAAGTAGTCTAGGACAGTTGAAGGCTGCATTGGCTGGGCATTATCAAGCATACTAAATACATGCATTGTAGGAGTCCCAGAAGGAGAAAAAAGAGAGAAAGGTGCAAAAGTAATATTCAAAGAAATAATGACAGAAAACTTACCAAACTTAGCAAAACAGGTGAATATGCACATCCCAGAAGCCAAGAGAATGTCAAACAGGATAAAACTGAAGAAAAATAAGCCCCATTACATAGTGATCAAAAAAGCCAATGCAAAAGACAAGAAGAGAGCTCTGAAAGCTACATGAGAAAAGCAATGTGTTATGTACAAAGGAGTCCCATTAGATTGTGCCATTTTCTCACCATATAAATTATGAAATCAAGAAGTCAGTGGTAAGTGCTGAATGAAATCAACTGCCAACCAAGAATTTTATAGCTGGCAAGACTTTCTTTCAAAAATGAGGAAGAGATTAAAACATTCCCGGACAAACAAAAGCTGAAGGAGTTCATCACCACTAGACCTGCACTAAAAGCAATGCTAAAGGGAGTTCTTCAGACTGAAAGGGAAGGACACTAGATAGTGGCTCAAAGCAGCATAAAGAAATAAAGACTTCTGGTAAAAGTAACCATGTTTGTATTTATAAATGTCAGAACCATTGTACTGTATTTTTTTAGTATGTAACCACACTTCTTACTCACTACAAGTGCTAAAATACAAATGCATAAAAATAACGTTAAATCTATGGTGTTGAACATCAAATGTACAAAGATCTAATTGGTAGCAAGTACCAAAACAAGGTGGGGGATATAGGAACAGTGTATGTGTATGCTATTGAAGTTACTTTGGTATCAAATCATGCATAAATTTTATATAATTAAGATGTTAAATTTTAATCCCATTGTAACCACAAGGAAATCCAGATAGAAATGAGAAGGGACACAATGGTAAAATTTAAAAATCAAATAAAATATGGAAATAGGCATTAACAGAAGAATTGAGGGCCAAAATAGGTATAAGACTTACAAAGCCTAAATAGGAAAATGGCAGAAGTCCTACATTATCAGTAGTGACTTTAAATGTAAATGAATTAAACTTTCCAGGCAAAACTTGGCAGAATGGATAAAAAAAAAACATGACCTAATTATATGCTAGTTACAAGAGACTCATTATAAATTCAAAGACACAAATAGGTTGAAAGTGAAAGGATAGGAAAAAACATACCATGAAAGTAGTACCCAAAATAGAGTTGGGGTAGCTATACTAATATCAGATAAAATACACTTTAAGTCAAAAATGGTTATAAGGTACAAAGACCATCATTATATACTGACAAAGAGGTCAATTTGACAAGAAGACATAAAAATTAAAATATATATGCACCTGACAGTGAGCCCCAAAATATATGAAACAAATACTAATGGATTTGAAGGGAGAAATAGGTGAATCTACATTAATATTAGGGGACTTTAATATATCACATACAATAATGGATAGAACATCTAGAGAGAAAATCTAAATGATACTCTAAGCCAACAAGTTCTAACAGATATATTTAAAACATTTCACCCACAACAACAGAATACGCATTCTCCACAAGGGCTCACGGATCATTCTCCAGGGTAGATTATATCTTAGTTTACTAAACAAGTGTCAGTAAAAAAATTTTTTAATGAAATCATACAATGCATCTTGTGTGACTACAATAGAATCAAGTTGGAAATCAATAACAGCATGCAGAAGGAAAAATTCACAAATATGGGGAAAATAAACAACTTATTCTTAAGCAACCAATGGGTTAAGGAGGACATGACAAAGGAATGTCTTGAGGTAAATGAAAATGAAAATACAACCTGCCAAAACTTATGGGATGCCGCAAAGGCAGTTTTGAGAGAAAAAAGTTATAATTCTAAATGCTTACATTAAAAAGGAAGAAAGATTTCAAATTAGAGACCTAAATTCAAACTGGAATAACTAGAAAAAGAGGAGGAAAATAAACTTAAAGTGAGCAGAAGGAAGAAAATAACAAGGATTAGATCAGCAATAAATGAATTATAGAATTTAAAAAAAACAATAGAATCAACAAAACCAACAGTTGACTCTTTAAAAAGATCAATAAAATTGACAAATCTTTATCTAAACTTAGGGGAAAAAAGAAAAAGATCACAAATAACTGAAATCAGAAATAAAAAAGGGGACATTGTGGTAGTTTGAGATTATTTATGAATTCCAAAAAGAGAAAATGCACACGATCATCTCAATCAATGCAGAAAAGGCACTTGGCAAACTCCAGCACCCCTTCATGATAAAAACACTTAGAAAACTAGTAATAGAAGGAAACTTCTTTCAACATGATTAAGATCATATATCAAAAAAACACAACAAATATCATACTTAATAGTGAAAGACTCAAAGCTTTCCCTCTTTCTTTCTAAGATCAGCAACAAGATAAGGACTCCCAGTTTCAGCAGTGTTAATCAACATTGTACTGCAAGTTCTAGCCAGAGCAATTAGGCAAGGAAAATTGGAAAGTAAAAAGTAAAACCTTTCTTTATTTCCAGATGACATGATCCTATATATATAGAAAACCCTTAAAAACCTATAACTAAATGATTAAAATTAATAAATGAATCCAGCAAATGTCAGGGTACAAGATAAACACTAAACATTCAGGTGTTTTTCTATGTACTAGCAATGAACAATGTGAAGAAGAAATCAAGAAAAGGAATTATATTTGCAATAGCAACTAAAAGAATCAAATACCTAGGAATAAATCTAACCAAGGATGCAAAGGAAATTTACATAGAAAATTAAACATCACTGCTAAAAGAAATCAAACAAGACCTAAATCAATGGAATCCCTGCTCATGGATTGTAAGACTAAATATTGTTAAGATGTAAATCCCACCCAAAGCAATTTATAGATTCAATGCAATCCCAATCAAAATTCCAACAGCCTTCTTTAAAGAAATGGGAAAGCCAATAGTCACATTTCTATGGAAGGTTAAGTGGCCCTAAATAGCCAAAATCATCTTGAAAAAGAAAAACGAAATTGGAGGACTCACACTTTATGATCTTAAAAAAATATTACAAAGCCACAGTAATCAAAACAGCATGGTACTGGCACAAGGACAGAAATATAAATCAATAGAAGAAAATAGAGAGTTCAGAAATCAGCCCTCACATTTATGGCCAACTGATTTTGAAAAAGAAATCAAAAAATGCTAAATTGGAAAAGAGTAGTCTCATTCACAAATGGTGTTGGGAAAAGTGGATCTCAATATGCAAAAGAATGAAGGTGGATACCTACCAAACATCACATACAAAAATTAACTCAAAATGGATCAAAGACCTAAATATAAGAGGCAGAAATATAAAACACCTAGAAGAAAACAGGGAAGCACCTTCAGGACCTTATGTTAGACATTACCCCCAAAACACAAGCAACAAAAGAAAAAATAAATGAGCCCTCATAAAAATTAAATGCTTTTATGCATCAAAGGAATTTAGTATGAAAGTAAAATGACAATCTATACAAGAGAAGAAAATCTTTGGAAACCACATATCTGATAAGGGTTTAATATTCAGAATATAAAAAGAAATCCTTCAATTCAGCAACAAAAAGACAAACAACTTAACTAAAAACTGGGCAAAAACTTGAATACAACAGTTCTTCAAAGAATATATGCAAATAATCAAAAAGCATATGAAGAGCTGTTCAGTATCATTAGCCATTAGGGAAATGCAAATAAAAACCACAATGAAATACCATTTCACAACCATTAGAATGGCTACTATTAAAAAATGGAAAATTGCAAGTGTTGTAGTGGATGGAGAGAAATAGGAGCACTCCGTTGTTGGCAGGAATGTAAAATGGTGTAGCCACTAAGGAAAACAGTTTGGCCATTCCACAGAAAATTAAGTATAAAATTACCATTTGAGCCAGCAATCCCACTTCTACATATATACCCAAAAGATTTGAAAGTGGGGACTTGAACAGATATTGGCACAACGGTATTCATAGCTGCATTATTCACATTTGCTAAAAGCTGGAAGCAACCCAAGTGCTCGTCAATGAATGAATGGATAAGCAAAATGTGATATGTACACACAATGGAATATGATTAAACTTCAAAAGGAATGAAGTTCTGATATATGCAACAACATGGATGAACCTTGAAGACATCATGTTGAGTGATCATAAGCCAAACGCAAAAGGACAAATATTTGGATGATCCAACTGATATGAACTAATTAGAATAAGCAAACTCATAGAGTGAGAATCTAGAATACAGTTTACCAGGGAATGGGGTGGGGGTGGGGAATAGGGAGTTAAGGTTTAAAAGGTACAGAGTTTCTATTTGGAACTATGGGAAAGTTTTGATAATGGATGGTGGTGATGGTAGCTCAACATTGTGACTGAATTATATATTTGAATGTGGTTAATTTTAGTTTGTATGTATGTTACTAGTACAATTTTTTTAAATCTATGAAACTGCACAACACAACCAGTGAACCCTAAGTTAAACCATGGACTATAGTTAATAGTACAATTATTAAAATGTGATTTCATCAATTGTAACAAATGTACCACACAAATACAAGGTTTTAATAATAGGGTGGTACATGGGAACCCTGTATTTTATGCATGAATTTTCTATGAACCCACAAGTTCTCTACCAAAAAAAAATCCTATATATATAGTCTTACCATTTCTCCTGGACTTAGTGGGAAAAAGTAAGCACTGATGTGCTTCTTCCTGCTAAGGTATTCAATTTAGCAATAATGAGAAAAGGGCTGACATTTTTTGCTGCCTACAGTTTGTCAGGATCTATGTATTTAGCACATTAATTTAATCTTCATAAAATGCAAAGTACATACGATTGACTCCATTTTGCAAATAAAGCAACTGCAGTTCTTAGAGGTTAAGAAATTTGCCCAAGTTCATGGAGGCAGTAGTGATAGGGTCCTGAATTTAAATCTCTCCTCTTTTTCTTACTCCGTCTTGTCTCATAAACAAATGCATATATATATATATTTATATATATATAAAGGATACTCACATTCCAAAAAAAAAAAAA
>JAQZBX010008450.1:0-20798 GCA_029593785.1 Cabassous unicinctus | reverse complement strand
CTAATTGATAAAAAAAGATATGAAACAAATTTCGACACAGGCATACATTTGAGGCTGTGCTTATATTTCTATAAAATATAAGAAAATAACATTACAAGTAACATTGTTTCGTATTTTTCCCTCTATTACTAAGCCTTGATCTAAGATGATCAAATAAATAACTCGGTAGATGAATCTTAAATAAGATTTGCACACGTTTTTATAGTTGAGCAAGGTTTAGAGCAATATACTCACCTTTCTGGAAAAGAGGAGGATTAAATAAATTTAAACCAGAGAAAACCAAAACATTAAATCAGAGACTGAAGGATAAATGTATTGCGTTATTTAAATATTTGCACAGATGCACTCTTGAATGTGAAGCATTAAAATTTAAGTTGTTTATCTCTCAGACAGATTTAATTTAATATCATGCAAGGCAAATAGACCTTTACTTATTCTGGTAAAGTGGTACTGAATCAACTGTAGCCACTGCCTGTTAAAAGAGGAAAAAAAAGAAAAGAAAAGAAAGAAAGCATAGCAATAATCATTTGTGTGCGTCCGAAGAACAAAGAATATTTAAAATATTCATGAAATGGTTTTTTTAATTTCTTGTGATTGATAACCTAAAAATGTGCAGTTCTCTTTAGTCTTTGCTATGATGGTCCAATATTCTACTTCATCTAGACTAAGCAATGATGGCTGACATGAAGACTAAGGCCAAATAATTCTATTTTGTTTTGACCATTGTCAATAGAAATGTTGTGTTTAGTAAATATTGTCTTTAATTATAAAAAGTAATAGGAATTTTTCCCCATATCTAATCCACAGTCACATCAGCAATGCCTGTCATAAAGACTCAATAGATGTCTTGAGAATGAATTTAATGTGTCTTTTGCTGTTCTACATCAGAGGACCACATTAAACCATTTATAAGGCCTTCTTTTAATTTCTAGCTGCTTTGTGAATTATACATATTCATATACTCCCTAGACTATATTAACGTAGGCAACTTACACAAATACTTTGACTGTTTTGACTCACTATATCAATCACATCCTTCAAAAGAGTCAAACAGGTTCTTTTACGAACAATACAAACTTATAGATGATTTTAATTTTGCTGTTTCCCTTATTGACTTGCATAGATGCAGCATCTTACTGCAACTGCTTACAAAGTTTTTCCTGGAAAGTTGGCTTATAGATAAAATCACACTGTGTGTGGACAAATACCTCCCCTCTCTTCCTCTGTTTAAAACTAATACAGCTCTACCAGATTGCCATGTTTTACGAGCACCGAGGGGTTTGAGAAACAAGCCTTGTCTTTCAAATAAATCTCTTATCTCAGTCTGGATCTATGGCTCAGTACTGCTGCAAAGGTGATGTCTAATGCACAGTGTCACACACTCTAAAACTGGAGTCGTTTAAAGGTTTGCCCACACCCTCTGTGAGATAAGAGATTAGCAGTGTGAAATTCATAGATGACCATGAAGGCAGTGATCCCAAAACACTATGTTTCTAAGCAACCTTTATTAAAGTAGGTTGGCATTTGCTATACATGAGCTACTCCACCT
Source organism: Cabassous unicinctus (assembly GCA_029593785.1). NCBI lineage: Eukaryota > Metazoa > Chordata > Mammalia > Cingulata > Chlamyphoridae > Cabassous > Cabassous unicinctus. Next base: position 19,249 of record JAQZBX010008450.1, on the reverse strand, counting down.
AATCAAATGCCCTGCTCCTTATAGTTTTATTACAAAAAAAGTATGTCAGGACGAGAAACCAAACTTTTTTTTAAATTAGAGAAGTCATAGGTTTACAGAAAGATTATGCAGAAAATACAGATTGAACTTTGTATTTTTTTACTTCTTAAAAAAATATATATAGCATAGGAGAAAGCACTGCGTGTAAAGACTATCAATTCTAATTCCCACAGACAATAGGTCCATATCCAGAAGCATTAAATAACCTTTCTCTTGTATCTCAGTTGATCAGGCTACAAGTGGCTAGTGGTGATCATAAAATTATACAGCACTTTTGAAAACCCAAACGCAATAATTGCTTCAATAAATCTCACTCAGGTCAGAAAACTTCCTCTCCAAGAACATTTTTTCTCTTGTTTAATCCACTTTTGCTTTCTAAAAGGTATTCTGGGCTACAGTTGTGCCTTCTCAGGTTAATAGGGCACCAATTTCTTTTTCAGCTAAGCTCATGCCTTCTTCACATATGAGCCAAAATATTAACGTTTTCTTAAAAGGTATTGGTCAATTACTCAGATTCCATATGTGGGTATTAGTGACATTGTTTGAAAACGCCATTATCTCAGAGTAAGTTGCAGATTCTCTTTGGTTTTGCTCTTGGGACTCAACTAAAGCTCTCTGGGGTACTAGAGATTGAAAACATCTAAAGTTAAAGGGCAGCATTGTTGATAGACTTGCCTGGCTGCCAATTTCAGATATTGAAGGGGCATTTAAAATTTCTATTCAAAAACTTTCCTTTTATGATGTGGTAGAATTCCTACAGCATTATATAGAAAACATCATAATCACATGCTTACTCGTCTTAGTACAATATTATATACAAAGTGTCTATGCCGTAAGTTTTATTAAACCTAGTTAAATTAAATTGTGTGACCTTTAAAAACATCCTAAAGGGAGCCCAAACAATAAGGCACCAATCCAACTTCCTAATGATAAACCTGAGCAATGTCTTTCAAAGCCAGAATGATTTCTTAAACATATTTGGTTAAGCATTGTCATTTATGGATTTCCCAATGGCATTAGTAAAAAGGACAGAAAAAGTACTAGTGGCATTTCTTATATTAGATTGGTATATTTATGTATTTGTGTCTATTCTTCATTAGCTATGGAATTACTGATGTTTTAACAGAAAGAACTTAGTGACACTGAACAGGATTCCAATCCTAGCTTCTCCATTGACTAAAAAATGCCATAATGTTTATTGAAATAACAATAATTTGCATCAGGGTTCTAGGATTAAATGAGAAAATGTATAAGAATTCATAGTAAAATGCCTGGCACATCTTAAGATTTTAATAAATGTTTATTGGCTTGTACTTAACCAAATTTAAGATGGAAGAAACATTAGATTTCTAATTCCGCCTCAGTAAAGAGATCAAGTCCCAGGTTTTATAAACCAAAAGATTTGCACCACAAAAGAATATTGTGGTGTTGCCAAAAGAATTTCCTCCACAAATTAAGATATAGGTGGGCATAAATCCTATTCATTCCCTCAAAGAAATGTCTTTAGGTTTACATCACTCTGAGAAAACATATTAAAATCTCATATTTCTTTCTGGAGTCTTACTCCCATCGAGTTCGTGAATTTGTCATCCGTATATAAAGAAGACTAGCTTCCAAGGAGAATGAAAATTGGTTTTCTTCTATAATCAGGGACTCACCTCTGTTATCCTCCCTGGTAACATCAGCCATCATGAGTCTGGCTACCTAGCAACCATGTCTTTCTATATCAGACAGCTTTATTTGAAACAATCTTCACTGGAGAAAAGGTAGCAGAAAAGAATCCACATAAAAATAAAACATGGAGTATCCATGAGAACAAGTACAATCAATACTTTCTTGGGATGTTAGTCAATTTTCTTCGTATAATTTTAACCAAAAAAATTGAAATTAAAAGGGCAGAGATTTGTGAGGGAGCTAAATATACATGTATTTCAGGGAAGTACTTTGTTCCAAATTTTATGCTGAAAGAATTTAATTGATAAAACATACAGTAGAATTGCCCCTATTATAATAAGGGGCAATTCATTCCAAACTAGAAAGTTCTAAAAAGCAATATACCAAATATTTCATGAAAGTGTTGTTACCTAACACAATTTTGATTCAGCAGTCTGTACTTTGAGTTTTCCTGCCCTGTGGCCTCTGGGTGAGCTAATCTCGATATTGAGTTGGTTCTCAGCACCAAAGGTCTGACAGAACACAGGAAAGTTTAAGCAAACAGTTCACTTTATTTGAAATGGATTTACTACTGTCATCAGGAACACTGTGTCCCTCACGGCCTCATTTTATGGCCCATCCACCTGATGGGCAGTTTCCTGACAAACTCATTCCTTGTCAGCTCCTACCTTCCCCACAGCCCTCCATCAGTCTTCCTCACTTAGATCCAATATTTCTTCAGCCAAAGTAGATCATCACAAAAAAATCAAGCAGGATTTTCTGATTGCCAAAAGAATAACTTATGTTGATATCCAAATGAAGGAGGTAAAAAATATCATATTTACAAAATGATTGCGATTTTAAACCAGGAAATACTTCATATGGAGGCAAAGCAAATAATATTAGTTAAAGGAATTATATATCCTGCTCTTCAAATCTTACTGCATAGGTTAGATTTAATAGAATCAATTATAAGAAATAGATAGTATAGCAACAAATATTTATAAATGTAAATAATTTTAAATCAAACCTGGCCTTGCATTCTCTTCTAAAATTTGTAATTTCTTTCCATCTATTTTTCTATGTATTTTACAATTTTACAATAAAGGTCTTTTTAACAGCTAAAAAAAAAGTCATTGATTATACACTTCGGATGGGTCATATGGCATGTGAATTTATCTCAATAAAACTACTTAATAAACAAATAAATAATTGTGCAGGAATCGCCAGAAATGGCAGCTATGTACAGCAGGGGAAACAGAGAGATTGAGAGGGGAGGAATTTCTTTGTTTGTTTGTCTGTTTTTTGTTTATTATCATTGAAATAATGAAAATGCTTTAATAATGATTGAAGTGATGAACAACACACAACTATGTGATTATACGAAATACCATTGATTGTACGCTTTGGATAAGTTGTATGCTTTATTAATATGTATCAATAAAATTGATTGGTTTTAAAAAATGGGATGGGTTGGGAAAAAATACATGAAATGTAAGATATGGACTATAGTTAGTGGTAATATTTTGAGGATGCTCTTGCATAGTTTGTAACAAATGTATCACAACAATGCATGGTGTTGGTGGAGGGGTGATGTACAGGAGCCCTGTATGATGTTATCCATGTTTACTTTGTAAGTTCACAACTTTTACTATACACTTATTGTTTATGTATGTTCGTGTATGAATGATATACTTCAATTAAAAAATCTAGAAAGACAAAAAAAATCGTACTACATAGGGATATGTTATTTGAGGGAAATATTTAAAAATAAAAAGTTTTAACAATAACAATTATAATAATGCTTTTACAAATTTGTAGCATCTTAAACTTTTCAAAGTAATTTAATATGCCTTATATAGGGATATCTTCAAAACATTTGTGAGACAGAAAAGACAAACTATTATTTTGCCCATATTATGGACAATGAAACTAAGGCAGTAATTTGTTCAATAGCAGATAGTAAATTAGTGACAGAAACAGCACTAGAAGCAATGTCTTCTCACCATAAGCCCTGGATACTGATGGAAATTCTGCATTTTTTAAATTAGAGTAGAGCAGAAAGCCCTCTTAATTGTGCTTCAATCTTTCCAGGTCCTCAATCAATCCCATCTTAATTTATATTCTCTCTCTCCTTTCAGGCCAATGCCTATTGTACCTGCTTCCAAATCATAGGAAAATAAGAGAAACAATGTTAATTTAAATGTCTGGCTTTGCTGATCTACTTGTAAGGGATGGAAAATGATGCAATCTCAAGATATATGCCATTAACCAAGATATTTAACTAGGCAAACTAGAATTTACTTCCAGGCATTATTCTAAGCATTTGGAATAAAAAAGCTAACAGAACAAACAATGTTCTCTGTTTTCATAGGACATACATTCTGGGAGGAGGAGATAGACAATAAATTATAGATATAATATATAACTGAAGTTATATAGAATATTAGAAAATGATAAATGACAAGAGGATAACAGAGCAGGGTGGGGGGTTGGGAATGCTAGAGTGATTAGCAAGTGTAAGGACAATCAGAGTATAGAAAATGTTCCTCCCCTCAAAAATCTAGCATAATCTAGTGAGGGAAAGATAAACAGAGCAAGAAGGACCAACAATAGACAGGATTTAGCAGCTGATATACCATAATGAATATATATAACCCTGAATACGTAAATCTCATCTAGGCAATAAAAACTCCAGGGTGGACTTAGCAGCCCTCACAATCCCTGAAGTTATGCCCCTCTGGGGACCAACATAAGAGATCTCTTTAAAAAAAAATTTTTTTTTATTAGAGAAGTTGTGGGTTTACAAAACAATCATGCATAAAATACAAGATTTCCATACAACATCCCACCACCAACACTTTGCTTTGGTGTGGAACATTTGTTACAATTGATGATGGCATTTTTTATAATTGTGCCATTTTTTAAACAGCAGTCGCCAGCATTTATTGAGAGATTTTATCTTCTATGCACTGTGTGAAGCAATTTGCATGGATTATCTCATTTAAAACACCCAATACACAGGCCTGTGAAATCTGTCCTTATGTGTTGGTGGTGGCGAGAGGTATGTAAGTCTTGTATGATGATGTTCATGTTTGTTTTGTACGTTCACAACTTTTACTATGCACTTAATGTTTATGTATGTTCATGTATGAATGATATACTTCAAAAAAATTTTATTTTAAAAAAATACAGCATTCCCATATACCCCCCCCCCGTTGTCGACACTTTACATTAGTGTGGTACCTTTGTTACAACTCAGGAAAGAATATTAAAATAGACTATTAGCTATAGTCCATAGTTTACATTAGGTGTATTTTCCCATATACCACCCTATTATTAACACCTTGTGTTAGTGTCGTACATTTATTATAATTCATGAAAAAACATTCTTATACTATTAACTACAGTCCATCAACTACAGTAGCATTCACCATGTTATACAATCCTTTGTTTTATCTTCTAATTTTTATTTGAGTAACATATATGACCTAAAGTTTCCCATTTTAACCACATTCACATATATAATCAGTGCTGTTCATAGCACTCACAATATGTGCTACCAGCACCACCATCCCTTCCCAAACCTTCACAATCAACCTAAGTAGAAATTCTGTACAAATTAAGCATCAATTCGCCATTCTCTAGCCCCAGTCTATTCCCTGGTATCCTATATTCTAGATTCTAACTCTATAAGATTGTTTATTATAATTAGTTTATCTCAGTGCGAGCATATAATATTTGTCCTTTGGTGTCTGGTATATTTCACTCAGCATAATGTCCTCAAGGTTCATCTATCTTGTCACAAACATCAGGACGTCACTCTTTTTTATGGCTGAATAATATTCTACTGTATGTATATGCCACATTATGTTTATCCATTCATCAGTTTATGGACACTTGGGTTGCTTTCATCTTTTGGAAATTGGGAATGATGTTGCTATGAACATCAGTGTACAAGTGTCTGTTCAAGTCCCTGCTTCTAATTCTTCTGGGTATATATCAGACAAAATATGCTTTAACTCAAAAGCCATTATAAGAGATAAAGAAGGACACTATATATTGATTAAAAGGGCATTCCACCAAGAAGAAATAACAATCATAAATATTTATGCACTTAATCACAATGCTCCCAAAGAAGACAAAAAAAGGTATGACTTATAAAAAACAAAGGACAAAATGACTGAAGTAAGTACTGCCTTTATAGTAATAACAGTGAATGTTATTGGATTAAATTCCCCAATCAAAAGGCACAGAGTGGCAGAATGGATAAAAAAGCATGATCCAGCTATATGCTGTTTACAAGAGACTCACCTTAGACCCAAAGACACAAATAGGTTGAAAGTGAAAGGTTGGAAAAAGATATTCCATGCAAATAGTAACCAAAAAAGGGCTGCTATATGAATAGCAGACAAAATAGACTTTAAGTCAGAGCTGTTATAAGAGACAACGAAGAACACTATATAATAATATCATTCTTTGGGTCCTTATCATTCATTTCACTTACAGGATGTCTCTAGAAACCAACATAACCCAGATCATTTTTACTTTGCCAAGCCATAGCAATTCTGGGAGTATTTGGAATTGAATTGTCAGCCAGGGATTCCTTGACATTGGATAATTTTAGGTATTTATATGTAATAGAATAACTAACTCAAGAATCACTTCTGGAATTTATTTATAGCTACTCCCATCATTTATTCACAAATATTTATTGAGTGCCTGCTATGGGTGCCCTTGGGTCAAAGATTCTTGCCCTCATGTCCTCATGAATCTTGCATTCTAATGAGGAGAGACAGACAATAAATAATGCACATTATAACTAAGTATGTGATATAGTGTGCTAGAAGGTTGTAAGTGGTATGGGAAAAGAAAAAATAGAGAGCAGGTTAAGAAAGATGAGTTATACTATGATGGACTGGACCAGAGTGGGTGGGGATTTTGTACCTAGCAACTGGAAGGATGGTGTTGCCATCACCTGATATTGGGAAAGTAGTGGGAAGAGCAAGTTGTGATGAGAGGGTGAGCTCTGCGGTGTGTGGGCTGGGGTATAGAGATTAGGAGTTCAGCTTTGGATATGCTGAGTTTTAGATGTCTACTAGCAGTGAACATTTAATGATGCATCTCATTCTGTGTTATATTAAGATGGAGCAGTAGAGTGATTTTTGTCACACTCATACAGAGGCTGGGGAAATATGGAAACCCCTAAAAGAATGTTAAAAATATGTTGAAATGAATCAAAAGTCTTCTAAAGAAAAATGTCTACAAATAGCTTAAGTTTTTATATGAAAGAAGTTACAAATTTTTCTATCCAGTCCTGACATGTCCACATAAGAACAGTTGTACCAGGTTTTACTTTCAGAAACCTCATAGGAAATAGACATTTGGGTTCTAAAGGACAGAGATGTAAACTATAAGTGATGTGTAGAGGTTTCAGAAGAGAAGAAGTGATCTTCCTTGGGGATATGCAAAACTAACATAAGCTACTTTTCCTACTCTGGTTGCATAAATTCCCATTGCTCAGAGATCCAGATTCCAAAAGAAAGTATGCTATGTAACTAAGGAAATGTCTGTAGCAGACATTACCACTACAAAAAAAAAAAAAAAAAAAAAAAAAACATTGAATTTAGGAGGACAATGTTGTTGATTAAAACACCTCATAAGAATCCCTGATTTTATGAAACCCAAATAAAATTTAGAAAATATGGTCACATAATCTTTTAAAAATGTTTTCCTTCTTTATTTACATAATAAAATTGACAATATATTGACAGAAAAAAAACATCCCCCAATAAACGGAGTTGAAGATGTAAGAAGTGAAGGATTAAGAGGTGCCTAATCCCATCAAATGTACTATACCTTCAAGATTTCTTCCTCAGTGTCACTCTTAGAAATTCGGAACGTGACATCTTCCATAGCTCCATCTCAGTCCTTTGCTCAAGCCAAATATCTGAAAGTCACAGAACATACCAAATCCTCTCATACCCTCCCTGGATTTTATGCTTCCAAAGGAGTAGGTCCATCTTAAACAGCTCATAAAATCACCATGGGTTATGGGGAAAAATATACACCACACACATATTTCTGTTCCTTAACATCCTTAACTAGAATGCATTACAGAGAATCAGCAAATGTTGCTAATTTATTGATGGCCCCTGCAGTTCAGCTTAACTATTGAGACCACATTTGGGATAATTCATTACCCATTTCACTTTTCTCCAGAGGAAAAGGACCAAAATGGTGGAGGTGATGTAAAAGATTAATTTTTTAAGCATTTAAATAATTATTTCTAAATCCATTCTTCAGTAACCATAAATAGTTTTTTTTAAAAGATTAAAAAATGTAATTAGAAGAGAAAAATTCAATTTGCTTCATAGCTATAGCAGAACTGAACCAGATTACTGGGATTTGGTCAAGATTTCTGCTTGATTAACATTTTATGATTCATTTAAAACATCATGTAAATTGTAGTGCATCACAGTGCCAAGCCAGATTTGATCTGTTAGTATTTTATTATATCTGACAAACCATAATTTGGTTTGTTTTCATTTCTATGATATTTAACTAAAGTTTTTTTTAAAAAATTGCATGTAAACTATGATTAAAGACTTGTTATCAAAAGAGTTACAATTATGTTGCTTATAAGCCTATTTACTGAAAGACTATAATCCCATTCTCTAGTTTTTAAGGAAAAGAGGCAACTATCTTAGCTAATTACTGTTTCATGGCTAGTACCCAGAGCAAGCACAGTTAAGTGTTCAATGTTCCAAAGTAATTGGCAAGAACTTAGAAGAACCAGGACATATAAATTTACTCTAACAACTTAAGCTAATTTGCAAAATGGAAATAAATACAAGAATTTAGTGATCGCCCTCCAATGAAATAAAAAGAACTGCTGACAATAAGCAAAATCCAACATAAGTCCAACTAAACCTTGTGATAGTTACAAAACACTTTAATAATGCATTTAAAAAACCTCTTTTTAATCACTATGACACTTATTTGAGAGGGAAAAATCGATATTAACAAAGAGCCACAATAAATAACAACTATGTGTCTGCAATTTGTCTAAAATATATTCTGGTGAAACAGAGATATCGCTTCATGAATGCAGCAAAATGCCTCAAAACACTACTGGCCATGCAACTTGGAAAAACTGCCACTCTTACATTGAAAAAGCCTCCGAATAGGGCACATTATTGAGTGATGATGCCTTATGGGGAGATGTTTCTACCTATGTAATAATTAAGCATGCATACTCCAAGAAAATGAGGAAACAGATATTGGCACTGCTCTGGATGTTATTATTTATTTAGCCTGTTTGCCTGAAATTGTTAAATAGATTGTATACTCCCCAGAACACAGTTTTTTTTCCTTGCAATTTTTAACCACAGCAAATCATAAAAATGTTGGTGGTTGAAGCCTTTGAGGTGGAGTTCAGTAATAAACTGAAACAGATGCTTTGCAGTGAGGGAAGGACAGTGCAGTGAGGCTATAAGTATTTACAGGGTAAACACTACATCAGGATGATTTGCACAGCCTTCACCCTTGACAGTAGCTCTAAGGTACTATTATACATGACAGAGTCCAGTGAAGTAGCAGTAGCAGAGAATTCATACAAAATGTCATTATCTTAATCTTATATTTTCTTTATTTGAATATACATGAATAATATAGTATACACCTAACCTCAGTCCCATGCCCAACTCCTTTACTTTTCTCCAATCCCAATGGTATGCTGGAGCCAGCCAGTACCAGATTCTATAGGGCCAAGTGTTCTTGAGGATCTGGAACCCAATCTACCTTTCCAGACTCATCTTCCACCCCTGACCCATCCTGCCCCCACATTCCACATGCCCCCATCACAGCAAGCTGCTCCCCGTTTCTGATCATGTACTGTCCTCCTCATGACTTTTATGCCTTCTTCCCTCTTCCAAAAACACCTCTAGCTGATAAACATCTATTCATCTAAATAGATGTTCTCATTGCCATCTTCGCTATGAAGACCCCTCCCACCTCCAGTTTCCTCCCATAAAGAGTGGTTTAGAGTCCAGAGACATATACTTGAAATACCCAGCTCTGCCACTTACTAGAGGTATAACCCCATTTAAGGGGTGAACTCTTTTTTGTAAAATGAGAATATTAACATCAGTCTCTCACCGTTATCTGATTCTCTGTGTTATCATTAAATTAAATCTTTAGCACAGTGCCTGGCACAAATTAAGTATCCATAAACTGTTGCTGTAATTATTATTACCTATTCTCTCAGAATACCTCGTTCATAATTCTGTAATAGCATTTATCAAGTTATATAAAATCGTTAACCTGTGCATCTCCTCAACTCTGTTCAGCTTTGGGTAGCCAATGACCAGAAGGGGCTTGACACATAGAAAGTGATCAATACCTGGGTTGCTTAATTAATGTATGAACAGTGAAGCAATCAACCATCCAATGGCCATATTTAACACTGCTCATATTAGTGTTAAAAAAAATCCTCAATTGAAGTTTCCAAACATGGCTTTTTCTTATCCACAGCTATGTGGGTGAAATGGAAATAGAAGAGTATGGCTCTATAGTATAGTTCTATAGAAATCAGTGGCGCCAGGCAGCCCTCAAAGTAGTTTAGGCAAGGCTCTAAACAGGAAGGAACAAGATAGGGTCTGACTTGGGGAAACTGGGTCTCACTGAATGTTAAGTCAGGCAGTCTCCCAGGGCATGTGGTTCAGTTTTCATGGAAGATGAGTTCTCAATCAAAAATTACCAACAACTGAAGGAAACAAACCACAGGAGAAAAGAATCAGCTGATGCATCATATGGCATAATTCATAACCCAAAGGTTACATATAATAAACAACCTAAGATTATTTCAAATATTCATGGAAATAAAGGATGTGATATAATTTATAAAGTAAAACAGGAGAAGCAGATTTAAAAAAGAAACTACACATTAATCCTAAAAATGAAAAGTATAATCAGTGAAATAAAAGAAAATTAGTTGATAGGTTTAACAATAGGCTGGGCACAGTAATGAAAAAATCAGTGAATTGTAAGATAAATGCAAAAATGTAAATGTTCTAACATACATCTGAAAATCCCTGGGAATAAAACTCATTGCACAAATGCAATACTTAGGAGGGTACTTGATCCACAGAGATGCTGAAAGCAAATTAAACATGTAATAAATTCTTTAGTCAGTTTGACTCTTTTCTAACACTGTATAATACTGTATATTCAACAGAGCCAAATTATTTACTGTATTTTGGACAGAACTATTTGAACGATTCTAGTGACTAACATTTCTATGAAATAGCTATCTATATTTGCCTAACAATGAAAATAAACTTCATAGTGGTAAAAAGAGATACAAAATTATTTCCAAATCTGGGGAGGGTACATGGTTGAAACAGATTTTCCCAAAAAAATATAACTTAGAAACTTTAGGAAACATACAATAATTTCTAATTTTGTGATTTATATTCAAATTTTGAATAAAACATGATTAAACAGAAACCTGACCATTTATATTGGAGCAATTTTAAAGCACACAACATGTAAAAGAACAAGTTTCATTTCCCTCCTTAGTCATATAATTAATACAATTTTGGAGTAATCATAAAGTGTCATCCATGATTTTCTTCATTTGAGAAAGAGAGAGAAATATATAATCTGTTGGCACTTGTTGGGTCTTTCAGTCTAGGAGGTCAAGGTTGTGATGTGCTTTCATGGTTGCTGGCAGAGGCTGCATGTACCACTTGTGGGATGGTATCCGATATATAATTAAAACATACTGATAGCAACCCGAGGAAGAGCATGAACATAATCCTCATAAGCAACTTCTTAAGAACACAGGTTGAATCCAAACATGAAAATAACAAAGAGAAGGACAGAAAGATCCCATCTCCAAGGTAAAAATGAAGAAGGAATGATTCCAGTCTTTTCCCCACAGATAATAGAAATGTCTTTCCTATGAATGTGGAGTTAGAGAGAAAATAGTTTACATCCTTTTACATCAGTTGTAAAAGAAACTAATGGGAAAAGCTTTCCAAGACCCTTACTAAATAAGAGGGAAGAGTAACAAGAACAATAACTCCTGGCCTTTAGGTCACATGATTACAATTGTAAATCTATTTTATCATCTCTACTTCCCTGTGAGTAAATGGAGTTTGTTCATTTTCACCATTTTATGGGGAAAGATGCTGAGAAATTTAGCAGTGAAGAGACCTGCTTCGCATTGCCCAATGAATGAACCAAATAGCTTCTTTCCCACTTCACCACAAAGGTGGTTGTTATGAAGTAGCCCTAGCTTTTAGGAGGACTGGAGATGGTAGGAAAACCTGGCTTTATAAGAAGAGTTCTCAGCTGGAGCTAAGATAGTTTCAGTTGTGCTGTGCCCAGAACTGAACTCACCAACGAACTTCCTGCCAACGTTCACCATCCACCTAGCTCTTCAAACCTTGACTCCTCTCACTCCCAATCTAGAGCCAAACTTCCTCAACGTCTCCCAATCCTTCTCTCCACCCCACTACCACCATCAAAGTTAGACCACCATGAGCTCTTGCCCGGATTACTGTAGCCTCTGAAATGGTGCCCCGCCCTGCAGACTGTCCCTTCCAATCTCTTCTTTACCCTGCAATGATAGTAGTTTTCCAAAAACCATATCTGATCAGGTCTGAAAATGCATCAATTGTTCTCAGTGACAATGAGTATAATATCCCACTTCTTAAATGGCTTATGAAGCCCTCTGTGATCTGGTCCCTGCCTCCCTATCCGGTCTCATCATGCACAGCCTTCCACCCTGCTCACTGTACTCCAGTCATGCCACATCAGCCCTGTTCCTCCATCACACCATGCTCTTCATTCTTCTGAGTCTTGTCCATGCTGTTCCTGCTGCCAGAAACACTCTTCTGCTCCCCACTCCTTATACTAGACAGCTCTATTCACATTTAAAATCTCATCCTAGATATGGTTTTCTCTAGGAAAGTTTGCCATATTGCTTTTGCTCCAAACTACCTTTGCCCCTACCTGACTGTACATGCTACACATCTGACTTATTTACCACCAAATCCCTAGTATCTTGTAATGACGAGTAAATTTTTCTTTATGTAATTTTTTTTCAAGTTTAAAATTGGATTATAAAGTAATTACAAAAACATGCCCAAATCTAACTGTACAGCTCGACAAATTTTCACAGGTTGAATGCACAATGTATCCAGCACCCAGACTGAAAAACAGAACATTGCAAGTACCCAGAATCTCCCCATCATGGCCCGTTTTGGTTAATATATCCTCAAGGGATTTATAGAAGCATGGATTAATTTTGTATTACCTTTCCCTTCACAGACATCACACAGTACATTCACTTTTGCGTCTGGCTTCTTTTGTTCAATATTACGTTAGAGAGATTCATCTATATCGGTGTTTAGCTTTCAATCATTTGTTCTCACTTCAGGAGCCCTCAATAAATATTTGTAAAATGAAAATAATGAATGAAACAAATATTACTAAAATCCAAAAGAGGAATTTTGGGATGAAAGAAAGGGACCAACTCCAATCTTCTTGGGATGAAAGAAAGGGACCAACTCCAATCTTCTCCCCAAGTCCCTAAGACATAGGATATATAAGAAATTGACCAACAATGTGTCCTATGACCTCCCTCCATGTCATAATAGTAAATTGAGACATCAGCAGCAATGGGACCAATCATTCATTTTCTGTTGTTTTATTTTTAAGGTGTGTCACCTCCATAATCAGAATCACAGAGCCAGGTGCAAAGGGCGTCATTTGAATTATAGGATGGTGACTGGCATGCAATCTTCCTGGATGTTACAAGCAAGCAATGTAGACATTAAATGCTGAGTTACTTCCTGCTTTTTGTACTTTACAGCATCCCTTTGCACGTACCAACCGGTCTGTGAAACCCATCTGTCAGGAATTAGGGATGTACAATGCAAAGCAATTACAATTGGGGTGTACAATGTGAGTAAAGGAAGCAGCAAATCAGAAAGTGATGGAAAAGGGGCAGTATATGGGGAGACAGGAAGAGCGGGAACATCAGTTGGGGATGCTAGAAGGATTACAAGGGGTCTCAACTCTGGTTGTCAATGAAAATCACCTGGAAAAAATGCTGAAGCCTGGATTCCATCCCAGACCACCTGTTTCAGGATAACTATGGGTGCGGCTCTGGATCAGAATTTTTCAGAGCTCCCCAGGTGATTACGTGCAGCCAGGTTTGAGAACCACTAGTCTAAAACAAAAACCAAAGTGAGACAATAAACAGACACACCTGTAGTTGTTCTCAAACTTTATTATGTAGAAAAGTCACCTGAAGAGCTTGTTTCAATTGCAGGTTCTCCAAAACCCACCCCAGCCCCAGAAGTTTCAATTCAGTAGGTCTGGATGAACCGTACGATTCTACGTTTATGCCAAGCTCCCCCGTGATCCTGAAGCAGGAGAAACTCTGGGGGAAAAGACGGCTAATGAAGACAAAAAGGGAGAAAAGAAGTGGAATTGTAATGCTGAGGATAATCCACTGTCCAGACTGAGTGCATAAATCCCTGGAAGAAACAACAGATTTTATTTTTTCTCTTAAAGCAAAGTTTGGAGTATGATAACAGAAAAAGTGAGTACTTATTAAAATTTCCTTTGCCCTTAAATTTAAATCTTTCTGAAAGCCTTTGACTGTTACTGAATTTGGAACCAGTTATCCCTTCATCTTCCTTTATTTTCCTTTCCTTTCAACAGTAGCAAAACCACCATGCTAGTCTGAAGAAGACGTGATACTGAATAGGCTCTATAATAAATAATTTTCTAAAATGGCAAGCTCTATAATCATGAATGTGCTTTGATAGAATGATATTTGATACCTGATAAGCATCCCTTAAAATTAGCACCCGATAGCTTTTAAGAAAGCCAATACAAAGAGTTTATTTGAATGGCTAAATGGTAAGTTTGCATTGAAGGAATTCTGAAGTTGCTTTCATTTTAAGAGATGAAAAATTTGAGAATTTCAGGTTTGTTTTTTCCCTTTAGCGCCTATTAAACCATCTTTGGTATTCAGTCATCTGCTTCCACAGTTCAAGGGATTGTAGTACAAAAGTTACTACAGAAATGAACTATTGCACAAGATGTTCAACAAAATTTAAGTGAAAAGTGCATCCTTGAGCATACTCAGGGAGTCCCAGCCATCTGAATAAGAACCTGTGGATGATTCGGATCATAGACACATGTGTGAGCTTCAACACATCCCTCAACTTTTCTAGACCACAGTTTCCTCACTTATAAAATGAAGGTCCTAATAATAGCTACCATTTACTGAGCTTCTGTTCTTTTCTGTGCAATGTACTAGGAATTCCATACACAACATTTGACATGTAACCATATGAGGTGTGTTGTCCCCATTTTTTTTTTAGAAGAAATTGAGGTCTCAAGAGGTTAGGTAAATAACCCAAAGTCTTAGCTCATAATTAGCAGAAAAAGAGGCCAGTTTCACTACCAGTGAATCTCCTGGATGCAGGCCTCATACCTTACTCAGCAGTGTCTAGCACATTTCCTGGCATGTAGTAAGCACTCAGAAAACATTTCCTAAGTCAGTGAACAAATCTAGTCCCACAAAACATGTTCTTTATCCTTCCAATTATTCTATTATATATGCATCAAATAGTGGACACATAATATCTCAAATAAATGTCATAGATCTAAGATGAAAAGTGTTTGTAGAATTCAATATTTTGTTTCAGGGGAATTGGGAAGAGAGACTGGGTGTTGTTGGGAGGCAGTTTGTTATAGTAACCAGAGAATAGGATGGGATGAGAATCTAGATGGAGGGTTTTTGTCCCAGCCTTCTGAGTCTGTGATCTTAAGGCCAGTTAGCTAATCTCAACTTCATTATCTGTGAAACGTAATGTGACTCTGTGATTCCTATGGCCCATTTAAATACAAAACTTCTATTGAATACAACCCTCTCTTAATTGTACTAAAAAGATTACCCACAGCTCCTATTTTAAATATTCTGTCACTCATGTAGGGGGGAAATCCAACTATCTAATTTGCATGGAAGTATCTCTAAAAGGAGTTGACTATTTGGACTTTTTGCATATTGTATTTGCCTGAGGATCTGCAGTCCTTCTCCACTCAATTTATCTTTAGTCTATATGTAGTCTCTTTTTCAGATGACAGGGGAGGGAAAATCAAATAGTATATTCTCAGAGTGAGAAAAATGCTTTAATTTCACTCAATACTCCTTGAATTTTGCTTTTACAAAAACAACTATTGCTAAATTGTAGGTCAGGTTGCAGCATATTTACAGAGCATTATATACTACCTTAATGGAAACCTGTGAGAACAATCAGTATTCTAAACAGTAACTTGCTTTTTTCTGTAGAACAGAGAGAGCGTTTTTGTTTTTTGTTGTTGTTGTTGTTGTTTGTTTGTTTATTGCACAGTTAAATCTGAGGCTCCTGGTTGGAAGGACAGTAAGATTTAATGCTTCTGTAAGAGTTATTCTTTCTCAAAGGCAAATCTCAAGACCTACCCAGCACTCATAGAAAGGGAGAGCTCATCCTTCCACTCATTCAACACATTTATTTATTGAGGACCTACTATGGCCTAATTTTCTATCTTATTACATTGTGAGCCCCTGATGACAGGGACCTCACCTCATTGGTCTATCTCTGACAATTAGCACAATGTCAACACACAAGAGGTTCTTTCTGATGCTTTGTTGATGACATAAATGAATGAGGGTGTGCAGGATGCAGTGGGTACACTATTGGCTAATGAACCAATATTTTTTATTGGATTAAGACACTAAGGCATGACCTGAGGTCACAGCATTAGCAATAGACATGGAAGACATGCAAAAATAGGTTAAATCCTGCAACACTTTCTAAAATGACAGTGGAGACTACAATGTTCTCTTTCATGAGTTACAGACCACCATAGTAAATAATTGTTGAGGCTTAATGCTCTACATATCAAAAAGAAAAAGAAAACAAACAAAATAGGGGTAAGGTGGTGATAATAGAAAATATAGGAAAAATCTTATTTGCCTGCCTTGTGTGCATATGCTTAGGTGTACACTACTAACACAGGCTTACACATAACCAATACACACCAAACTTCCTCCTGCTTTTACTAAATATCAAGAAATAAAACACAAAAATAACACCACCACCAAAGCAATGGGAACCAAAAAAAGCAAATGGATAGCAAGTTTTCAAAGCAGATAAGGCCTTAATAACAAGTAGAGATTAATAAAACATGCCCACACATAGTCATGATACAGACACTGTTCCAATCTTTTTATCACCAAAAAAAAAGCAAAACAAGGCTGGGTTATGATAACTAGTGGGCACAATGCCTTAAAAAGACAAGAGACAAGAACCATTAGTTCTATACTAGGCTTATCATATTTTATCCAAAACCTGTCCTAAACTGATACTATCTATCAATCTATCTGGATCACTGTTAGTCCAAACAGAGCACTGTATTGAAACCAAAGGAATATAATTTAACGCACCAGGAATTGGTTACATAGGTGATGGTGAAGGTGAGAAATCAAAGGTGATGGAGACAGTGAGGCCAACTTAGTGATTGACAACAGCAGGAATCTGCTAGTACCCCTAAACTGAAAAATGCAAGGGTTAAAGATGTATTCTAAAAGCCAGGGGCTGGGGACATGCTAAGAAAGCATAGTGTCCCTTGGGAGCTGGGGCTTCAGAGAATGCACTGACCCCAACACACATGATAGCTGAGGCAGAAAGAGAGAGGGAGAGAAAGATCCATGTTTTCCATTCCACCCACCCTCCAGTCTCTGGTAAATGCTGCTTACTGGCTAACCCAGATATCACAGGAGGGGGCCAGTGCAGCACCAAGAGTCCACCCACCATGACACCCAACAGAGCAGAGAAGGGAGGTAAGGACCTGGGGCAGTCTGGCCAAAAACTAGCATACCATCACAAAAGAATAATAATAACAAAATGAAACTAGGATGCTAGTGAAAAGAGCTAATCTAATTTTTTTTTTTCATTTGTAGACATCAGTATTTTATTTTATCTATTTTTATTTTTATTTTTTTTTAGAGAATTATTTAAAGTTTTATTTTATTTATTTATTTATTGTAAAATGATGTATAAATACATATGCATATATGTGCATTTGTTTACATAAATGTTATTTGTTATATATATATATACATTTTTTTAAAGGTGCCTAGATTACCTAAATATTACTCAGAAGTTACAGGGATTCCCATGTTCCCCACCGCCCACACCTCCAACAACATCCCACACAACCATTCCTCATCCGTGTGGTACAACACCCGCAATGTATATACACATCCTGGGGCCTTGCCACCGAGCATAGACCACAGTTCACATCACAGGCCACACTCTCTCCCACCCAGTTCTGAATGGTATATTCTGATGGAAAATGGCCTACATCCGTCGCCGCTTTGCCACTCAGGACAACCCCCAAAGTCCCAATAAAGCCCTAGTATTTCAACTGCCCCTCCTCTCCCTGCCCCAAAAATGTCCAGTGTCCAGCTCCACCTCACTGCTACAATTTCTTCCATTGCTTGAATCACAATATGTCTACAACAGAACACCACCAAGTCCACTCTAGTCCACAGCTCCTCCACCCAACCTGAGGGGACTTGGAAGGTGATGTCCACTCCACCTCCAAGTGAGAGAGGGCTTATATTCCATGGATATAGTGGATGGGATTATCTTGCCTTCAGCTGCAGGCCCTCTCCATTCCCTGGGATGGCCGTTGCCCATCGTTGTCTCCTTGCCAGGTTACTTGGATGAGTCCATTGAGCTGTAGGGTAGGAGTTGCAGCTCCACTGAGATTCCAGGCACAGCTGGCACATAGGTGGGCCAGAGGATACAGTCTCTGGAAGTACACCTAAAAACTCCTGCATCACATATAGGTTTGAGTAGAAGGAACTGATGGACTATGTGCAGGGATGACTTGTTTGAGTCCAACTCTGTCATTCTCAGGAACACAGATGCCAATGAAGAGCCCACTAATTAGGCATCAATCTCTGGGGCTGTCCCCACTTGTATAGGACCTGGGTGTCACCAGAGCCCTTAGGGGTCCCTCAGTGTGGGGTGATATCCACTTTGGTGTTCTATGAGATCCTACTGAGGTATGCATAATTATTACCTCTGGGATGACCTCCCGACTCTCTTTGAAGTCTCTTAGCCATGTGAACTCATTTCTCTTTACCTTTTCCCCCTTTTATTCAAGGTCTTTTTCCGAACGTGTTGCCAGTTGGCACTTGGTGTTAATCCTTCGTTGCCAGGGAGGCTCATCCCCGGGAGTCATGTCCCACATTGGGGGGAAGGTAATGCATTCAAATGCTGAGTTTGGCTTAGAGAGAGGCCACATTTGAGTAACAAGGAGGCTCTCAGGTGGTAATCCTTAGGCACCCCATAACAGCAGGCTAAGTTTCAATTAAAAGAGCAAATACTCATAAGGCTAGTCCTCAATAACAAGAACCCATCAGTGGGCCATCCTATTTTGCCAGACACTGCCTCTGCACTCAGGGGACGGTTGT
>JAQZBX010008449.1:0-39941 GCA_029593785.1 Cabassous unicinctus | reverse complement strand
CAGGAGTCCAGGAGATCTGTCTCATCCTAAACCACTTTCTAATTCTAATTACCTCCTCCCTAACCATGAATAACTGGACACAGCACTTGCCCTTTTTCTGCTCCTTTTTCTATCTCCTCAGTGACTTCCCTGTTCTCTCCTTATACCTCCATTCAGAACATGACTATAATCTTCTATGGTACTGTCATCAGCCACCCTGAATTTTTTCTCAGGCTTGTTGGATCTGCTTTTGCCTCCCAGGTGGTGGAAGCAGCCGGCCCCAGTCCAGCCCCTTAAGAGACCCCTATCCATGGTTGTGCCAAATTATCCACTCCCTTCCCTAGTAGACTAGAAGTCTTTCAATCCTTCTTCTTCCATTACATCACCTGTCAGAAGGGAACATGGTCCCCTGACATGTTGTCTTTTCTCTTTGGTTCCTGTATATCTGGTTTGGGTGAACTCCATCCCTCACTAGGACTCTAAATCAGGTTCCAGATCCTCAATCCCTGGTCCTGTGGACACTGGTTAATGGTTTTCCCAGGCCAGACCCTAAATCCCTCAAGGCCATCACAGATAAAAGGTTTCAAGCCAGCCCCTTCTCTAGGGAAACAGTTTGGGTTGGTAGCTGCAGTCTGGAACCCAGGTCCGGAAGTCTACCAAAACCTAGAGTGCCACAGGGAGAGCCAGCAGCATGGACTTTGCATTCTCAGGATGCCAGGAACCAGAGTGGTATCCCCAAATGTCTCCCAAGACATGAACAACTTGGAAACTTCAATTTGAAGGGTAAAAATTTAGTCAAGCAGGAATCTGGGACACCAGATAGGTTAACAATTCTTCATTTTTCCCTAGAACAATGGGTGCAGCCTCTAGCATTCCAGCAGACTCCCCATCGGGGTGCATTCTCCAGTTCTTGATCCCAAATCCCTCTTAGACCCACCTCCACCTATGGCCTCTGCACCCTGACATTATGCACCCAGAACTAGCCCAGGAAGATTAATCAGGAATGGGACCTCTTTTCACTCTACCTCTTTTCACCTTGAGAATGGCCTCTACCCAATAAGGGAAGTAGCAAATGGAGATGTGGGAACAATTAGAATCCATATCCCTTTCTTCATGACAGACTTAGCTCAATGTGAAAAATAAAACAGTTGGGGCAATTCTCAGATGAGCAGACCTAAGGAAAGGGAACACATAATAGCATGTTTATTAGAGGGAATGAGAAAATGTGTCACCAAGTCTGTTTACTATAATAAGTTGCAAAAGTAACCCAGAAGGCAAAGGAGAGCCCTACCCTGTTCCAAGAAAGACTAGTGGAGGGTATGAAAAAGTATACCCAGGTTAATGTGGGCTCACCAGAGGGACAGATTATTATGTTAAAAAACTATTTTGTCAGTCAGCTCCAGATATTAGAAGGAAGATCCAAAAGCTAGCACTAGGGTCCCAAACCCCAATAAATTCGGTTTTAGAATTAGCTTTTTCCATCTTTAACAACTGCAACAAAACCATCAAGGAGTCAAAGGTTAGGAGAGACAGGGAGAAGCCTCACCTCATAGCAGTCACCATGGATGGTGGCCGGCCTCCTCGGGCTTACCTTGGTTCAGGCTCCAAAGCATCAGGATCCTGCTTCAACTGTGGAGAGCCAGGCCACTAGAAGAAAGACTGCCCCAAATCATAATAGCACATCAGGGAGAACCTCGGTCCCTGTCCTGATGCTGGGGAACAGGCCATTGGGCTCAGAACTGCACCAAACTCAATCCCGAAGGGGGGCAGAGCATGACCACAGAGCCTTGTGGCAATGACCAGAGGGGACTTGTGGGGCCCAGGGCAAAAAGTGGCCCCTTGGACAACTCTGTGGAACATCAACCTGGAGGAGTCCTGGGTGACCTTTGACATGGCACGTAAGACTATTAACTTTTTAATTGATATGGGAACCACCTATTTATTTCTGACTTGTCACTCCAAACCTCCCCATCCCAAACCTGTCCAATAGTGGGAGTTGAGGGCAAATCTAAAATTAGATGCTTTACTGAGCCTTTCCTCTGTCAAATAGGAGGCATAATAGTAAGCCATTGATTTTTAATTGTCCTTGAGTGTACTACCCCCATACTGGTGTGGGACTTACTTCATATGCATCCAACTAGTAGGGATAAAGAAAACCTCTAAGATGCATGCAGCCCAGTGTTCAAAAGAAGAATGTGGAGTGTGTGTGGCCACAATTCTAAATTGGGAGCTAGATGCCACTTCAACAGCTATATCCCAGGAAAAAAGTAGGAAACTAAATCCTCTGGTCTCGGAAACTAGGTACCTGGGTGACCTCTCTGGGTTCCCAAGTTTCCAGCTCCTATAATGCCCAATTACCATAAGCCCATAAAAAATAGTATTCCCTAAAAGAAGAAGCAATGAACAGGCTCAAGACCATGATCGAAAAGTTTTTTAAAAATTGGCCTTCTAATTCCATGCCAGTGCCCCTGTAATACCTCTATACTTCCAGTGAAGAAGCCAAATGGCACCTACAGATTAATTCAGAACTTAGCAATTAATAACTTTGTAATTCCTATCCATCCAGTAGTACCCAACCCTTATACCCTACTAAATAAAGTCCCAGAAAATACAGCTTTGTTCACTGTTCTAGACTTAAAATATGCCTTTTTTCTGCATCCCACTCCACCCAGACTCACAGTTCCATTTTGCCTTTGAATGTCAGAAGTCCAGCTTTAAACCTCCAGTCCAGCTTACATGGTCTATGTTGCCACAAGGATTCTGGGACAGTCTCCATATCTTTGGAAATGCCTTAGCTGAGGACCTAGCTGATCTCCACTTGCCTCAGAGCTCCCTCTTACAATATGTGGATGATCTGTACTTTGCAGTCCAACAAAGGAATTCTCCAATGCCAAGACCATTTTAGTCCTTAACTTCCTAGCTGAAAGGGGCTAGAGTGTCTGCACCCAAAGCACAAGTCTCTCAGTAGAAAGTCTTTTATTTAGGGTTTCTTCTCACCCTGGGAGAAAGAGCTCTCTCCCCAGAAAGAGTTCAAGCCATCACAAGTATTCCCGAACTCCAGACAAAGAAACAACTGTGGGCACTCCTAGGAATGACTGGATATTGTAGATTGTGGATACCAGGTTTAGTGAAATCACCTGGCCATTATATGATGCCACCATCAGACCAGATAACTACCCCTAGACTGGGGACAAAACCAGAAGACTGCCTTCCAGATTCTAAAGAAAGCCCTAATAAGCACCCCAGCACTGGGGATCCCTAGTCTTAATAAGCCATTCATTCTGTACATAATTGATAAAAAGGGAGTGTCTCTGGGAGTGTTAGTCCAGAAACTGGGTGAGATTTCTTGACTAGTAGCTTATTTCTACAAACCTCTGGATAACAGTTCAAGGATAGCCACCTTGCCTGAGACCAGTGCAGTCAACTTCCCTTAAAATTGAGCAAGCCACCAAATTGACCTGGTAGCAATCCATCACAGTCTTCACCCCACACCAGGTGAAAGACGTGCTTGAAGCCAGGTGCCATTAAAGGCTTAATTAAATACCAGGCTCAGTTACTAGAGATGCCTCAGGTCTCAGCTAAGGGTGTGTCAAACCCTTTAACCCAGCCACCCTGCTACTGGCAGAGGGCTCAAGGTCAGACCCTGAGGGGCCCCTCCTTCACTACTGCCTTGGAACTCTTAACCAAAATTACTCAAGCATTTTCATAGTTCCTAGAGACCCCAATTCTCAGAAAAGGTAGAAAGAACTAACTAAACCCTTAAGCAAATTCTGGCCAAGCTTTGCCAGGAAACTACTTTACTTTGGGCCACCTATCTGCATGGCTTTGTTGAGGCTGTGTATAGCTCCAAAAGACCCACTTCAGCTTAGTCCCTTCTAGATGGTCTATGGGTGACCTCTCTCACCCAGAATCTGTTACTAGATCAGGAGATCCAGGGACTCACCAAATATTTTATAAACCTAGGGAAAAATCAACAAATCATTCAGGGGCTCGGGAACAAAGTACTCCCTAGGCCCAATAGTAAGTTGCACTTACATAAAGTTAAACTTGGCAGAAGAACAGGTCTCACTATCAATCAGAGCCTAAATGGAAGGGTCCTTCCTCTGTGGGTCTGATCACTCCCACAGCTGTTAAAGTTAAAGGCATTGCCAGCTGGGTGCATTTACCCCAAGTAAAACCCACTGTTCAAGGAAGTGCCAGTGCACTGGAAGCACCTGCTGTAATGTTTGAGTGCCAGCCATTGGATGGCCTGAAATACGTCTTCAAGAAGCAAAAGGCAAGTACCTGATGAAAACACCCTCATAGCCTGAGTCCTGTGGAAACCCTTGTTGGTGTTGCTTCCTCCTTATAGTTTCAATTTTTTTAAAGGTTTATTTTATTTATTTATTTCTTGTCACCACCTCGCTGTTTGCACTTGCTTTGTCTGTTTGTTGTGTGCTCGTCTTCCTTTTAGGAAGCATCAAGAACTGAACCCAGGACCTCCCATGTGGGAGTGAGGTGCCCAATTGCTTGAGCCAATACGTGCTCCCTGCTTTGTTATGTCTCTCATTATGTTTCCCTCCTTGTGTCTCTTGCTGCATCATCTTGTTGTATCAGCTCACTGCACCAGCCCATTGCTGCAGCTTGCTGTTTTACTTGTCTTCTTCAGGAGGCACCAGGAACCAAACCTGGGACCTCCCATGTGGTAGGTAGGCACCCAATGGCTTGAGCCACATCCACTTCCCCAAATTCTATTATTTTAAATGCTATAAAATCTCTCTTACTTGGTGAATAAGTGTATAGCTACTAGCATGACAACCTTAAACCTCTTCTTTTAATCAATCTTCTTGTTCAAATCCCCCAGGGTCAGTCTTTCACCCTGGTGGTCAGGGAACTGCACCTTAGTGTACTCACCTTCCTACTTAAAATAAAAACCTGGGAATGGGTCAATTCCACTCCCTGTGTTTCAGTCCATTGTTCCCTCCAAAAGTCTTTCCTACCAATGATGGGCCATTCAAGTATTCATACCAAGTACTCATATTTTTCTGGGTGTGCTCAAAGTTGGAATGATAGTAGCCACAGCTACTTTTACATGTTGTGGAGTGGACATAGCTCAGTGGTTGAGGGCCTCCTTCTCATAGACAAGGTCCCAGGTTCAATCCCAATACCTCCTTAAAATATGCATGTATGCTAGAAAGTGGAAAAATCCAACAAAACATTGGGGCATAAAACATTGATAAAATTTCTTAGTGTTTAATGGTCTAGGATATGTTAGGATAAACCCTCTAAGAGGGAAATCATGTATTTTATCACCCAAATGAAGATATTTTAGAGAATGAAAGGAGAAGCTGCTAATAATTATTCAAGAACAAAAGAAAGAAGTCAGGTCAGGACTGTGTCAGACAAATAAGAGTGTGTGTTCATTCTACCTTTGTACTACCCTTGCTCAAAAACAAACAACCCAAAATGGTGAATAAGGTAGGCCCCTTTCTGAACATTTGAAGCCAAATATACCTAATTATAGTATGAGTCTCCAACAAATTTTTGGTAACATGTGAGGCTGGTAGTTTTGAATGGGGGACATGAGGGGAGATAGCGGAACAAGAAGAGGCCCTATAATAGGTCTAGGCTGTAGCATATGGTGACTGACCACATGAGTATTATGACCAGTTATCAATTTTATCAATTTTCAAAGAAAAGTCCTGCTCTATGCCTAATTTTCAATAAAGCCTGCTTTTACTCTCAGAAGTGTCCAGTTTAGCTGATATATTATGTGACACCCTGATTGTGCCCTAAACAATTCAAGGTACATGAAGATGATAAGAATTCTATCTGAAGCCACTGGTAAACCCCAATGTGAAAATCACAGATCATGCCTAGAACCATTCTCTACTAAAAAAGGAGATTCTTACCTTATTATATGGGAATATTCATCTCTCCAAGTTCTCAACAGCACAAAATACAATAATTCTTCCAAATTATTGTCCATTTATTGAGTGGTATATTATATCTCATTTAATTTCCATGTCCCCAATTAGTAATGAGGTTGAGCCTTTGTGCTGTGAGGATTAATTCTAACAGGGAGACCTGCATGGAACTGGTTCCAGGCCAAAGCATGGAATATACTGATTATGGTATGAATTTTCCTCAATATTCCTGTTCCTTTCTTGCTTATTTCCTCCTTAGGTATTCTAGATTTTGTTGCTCTTATGAATGGAATAGTATTCCATTTCCATTTCTAATAACTGATATAGAGAAATTCCTTTTGTTATTATCTTGTTTTTGCATCCAGGAACTTTATCAAAAAATTTTAAGCATTTTATTTTTAATAAAATTCTCTTTAAGTGCATCATATACTTTGCAAATGATATTGTTTTCCCTTCGTTTTCAATACTATCTTTACACATTTTCTTCTCTTATTGAGTGTATGAGAACTTCAAAACAATTTTGAATGTAATCTGGCTTATATCATGCATGCCTGACATTTTTGCTTTTTCAGTGCCATGTGTCAGGGTTTGCTGTAGTATCAAGGAGGGCTTGCTGCCCAGTGCACACAGGGGCCAATATTATGACATTAGGATTTTTGTGAAAAGAAAGTGTTTTATTGCAAGATCTACTGGCAAGGAGACAGAGTGCAAGGCTCAAATCTGTCACCCCAATTGGAGAATTTAGGAGAGCTTTATGGGATAAGAACAAAGGGGGGCTGGGACAGTGACACAGTGATGGGATTTGTGCTGGCATGTTCTGACAGTTGTTCATAGAGTTGCTTGACTAGGCAACGGAAGGCTTATAGTGTGGCAGGGTAACAGAGAACATACACAGGATCTTCTCATACTTGGTCATGTGTCACATGTTAAAAAAATGTCGGTTTAGTATGTTGGGGGAGGTGTGGGTTGCTAAAGACAGGTTCCTTGAGGTTAAAGTATGCAGCGATAGCACATGAGTTAAGCCAGGGCTTTCCCAGGAACCTTCAGCCACTTTCTGCCTGCTCTAGCCTGCTGGTAAGGGAGCAGATGGCAGGAAGGCAGGCTGGGGAAGAGCTGCCTGCTCTGGAGGGAACCAGGAAGGCAGAGGGGGTGAAATGCTGTTTTATGCCTATGATTTCTGCTGCTTTTATTTTAGCAGACATGGCAATACTTACCAGTCTTCCTTTTCATTCTATTTGACTTGGAGTTTTCATTATAAATGGTTATTAAAATGTATAAATTAATTTTTTTTAGCAAATCTGAGGATTTGACTTAGCTATCATTTTTTTCTTTTTAAATAGCTCTTATTAAGTTATTGGTATTCAAAACATTATAAACCATAATTAAATGAACATTCACCTACCTACTAGTAAGCTGAAGAAATAAAGCAGAGAATTAGCAACAAGTCAAAGCCCTGTGTTTATCCTCCCCATTCATGTTTTACACTCCCAGTGTTGAATACTATCATAATTTTTCACTTTATCTTTATGGTTTCTTTATATTTTATAACATATTAATGTACCCCTACACAATATAAAATAATGTTTACAGTTATTTAAATATGAAATTGACATTATGTTTTATGTATTATTCTGCAATTTGTCTTTTTAATTTCCTGGTAAACAGAATAGCTCTGCATTGAAGGTCATTGTGATGGATATTTCTGGAACCTACAAAAACAAAATGTCCCTTTTAAGGCCTATTTCCCATAGAGGCCCCCAACAAATTCTTCATCTGTTTGCCCTTCTGAGGAGGTGAAACAATGATGCAGATTGTATTGAAAATTTTTGAGCACTGGAGGGATCACACTACTGAAGTTGATGCCTAGTACTGCATCATGACTGAGTGACATCTGCAAAGAGGAGACTTCATGAAGTTAAGGTTACCTGGCTCACTTTAGCCATCAACAATAAACAGTTCCCTAATTATCCTCATAAAAAATGGCTCTAGAGATTATTTTATTATATGAACTAAGATGAAACATTCAAAACTTTTAAATAGCTGCCATGAGCCTAGGGACAAAGCAATTCTCATCAGCTCTGCTCTTCCAAGTGACAGAATCCCTGGGGCCATGGAGAAAATGAACTCATCATTCTCAGTGGCTTTACCCAGCCAGCTCTGTAATGAAATTCCCAGGGTCTGCTTTCCTCTGTAGAAGAAAAAAATGCTTTCAAAGACTCCCTAACTGCTGCATTTCTCTAGCTTTAAACAACAAACATCCAGGTCTGTAAAGATTACTCACACTCGTTCAGGGAGATTGCTCAAGCGAACGCAGCAGGTCTTCAATTTCTCAAACAATGATGAGCTAGGAAAAGGACCACCATCATTAAATCAAACCAAATATAGTGCTTCCATCATCACTATGTCCCCCTTGAGAACATAAGTACTGTAAGAATAAATAAGGCAATTATTCATGGAACTAGGAGCAAACTCTCTTTTCACTTAGAGTACAGGGAAAAGGTAAGGAAAATATAAACCCAAAAATACAAGACCAAAACCCCGGAATGCTGCTTTTATTCATTATGACTCATTAATCCCTCACTCATACAAAGAATTACCAGGACAATTAAATATCCTTGCATTTCTTTTTCAAAGATATTTTTCATTTGAGAAGTTGAAGGTTTAGAGAAAAATCATGCAGAAAATTGAGAGTTCCTCTATAATTCCCTTTAATTAGGACATTGTCTTAGTGTGGTAACTTTGATACAACTGAGGAAAGGCTATTATTAACTTTGTACTATTAGCTATAGTCCAAGTTTACAGTAGGGTTCAGTGTTTCTGTTGAACAGTTCTATGGGTTTTTATTTTATTTTAATAACATATACAAAATAAATGTTCCCTTTTAACTATATTTAAATATATAATTCAGTAGTGTGCTACCATCACCACCATCTATTACCAAAACCTTTCCATCAGCCCAAACAGAAATTCTGCATCAATTAAGCATTAACCCCCATTCTCTGCATCCATCCTGGCCATGGTAACCTCTATTCTAGTTTCTGACTCTCTGACTTTGTTTATTCTAATCATTTTATATCAGCGAGATGATGCAATATTGGTTCTTTTTGTGTGTTGCCTATTTCACTCTACATGAAGGGTTCTTAACCAGGGGTTCACGAAAGGGTCTGTGGAAAGATTTCAGGTGTCCATGAGCTTGAATTGAAAATTCAAGAAAACATCATTCTTGCAGGGATATGTTGGTGAGGGTGAAATATATTTATTAAATAATACACAGTATAGTGTGGACTTAATAAGGGCTATGTGGTTTTCACCTGACTGGCAAAGGGATCTGTGGGACAAAAAACGTTAACAGCCGCTGCGCTACATGATGTCTTCAAGTTTCATACATATTGTCACATGTATCAAAACTTCATTCTTTTTAACTCCTGAATATTTATTCCATTGTCTGTATATACATTTTGTTTATCCATACATCTGTTGATGGACACTTGGATTGCTTTCATCTTTTGGCTGCTGTGAATAGTGTCTCTATGAACATTGGTGTGCAACTATCTGGTCAAGTCCCTGTTTTCAATTATTTTTGGTATATCCCTAGAAGTGGGATTGTTTCAGTTTCTGAGGAACCACCAAACTGTTTTCCACCATAGTTGCACAATTTTACATTTCTGCCAACAATGAATGAATATTCCTATTATTCTATATCCTTTCTAACCCTTATTTTCCATTATTTTAATAGTAGCCATTCTAGTGGGTGTGAAATGGTGTCTCATCATAGTTTTGATTTGCATTTCCCTAATAGCTAAGGAGGTTGAGCATGTGTATTTTGACCATTTATATATCTTCTTTGCAGAAAAATCTATTCACGTCTTTTGCCCATTTTTTAATTCAGTTACTGGTATTTTGTTGTTGTTCAGTTGAGGGCTTCTTTATATGTTCTGGATATTAAATGTTTATTGGCTATGTGGTTTCCAAATATTTTCTTCCATTTTGTAGGTTAGCTTTTTTAGGGGGGAAACATAATTTTTAATAGTCAACTACCAGAAACATCTCTGTAATACATTTTTCCTATATTTTTCAGTTGCATAGACTTAGATCACTTCATATAACAATCATTTGGTAATATTTTATGCAGAGAGAGATTAAAGATAATGCAGTCTTTTCTCTAAAATACTTAATAGAACTTTGTATTTAACCACTGATAGTTGAGAAAAATGTCAGTTTAACAACTTGTTAGTGGTGATGTCTTGTAAATATTTAAGAGTATTATCAAGTTTGGGAAAACGACTACTTCTTTTCACACATGGGCTTTAAGATTTCAAGGCAAGCAAATATATATTTGACTGGTACTCTTTAAACAGTTTCACATTAATATCACCATTATAGTGGTGTATTTTGAATTTCATATAGTATTTGTTGCTGTCATTGTTTAGAAATCATCCAAAAGTTTATTTTTCCTATTGTATTATGATTTACTTCTCTTTCTTAGCTGGATATAAACAGTTCAATCAGATTATTCATCTATATATATATATGAAATTTATGTCTTCTAATGAATTACTGCTATTTTTTAAAATATTTTTTTATTAGAGAAACTGTGGCTTAAAAAACAATCATGCATAACATGCAGAATTCCCACACATCACTGCTCCACCAACATCTTGCGTTATTGTGGAACGTTTGTTACAGATTTTGAAAGGACATCATCATGATATTACTATTAACTATGGTCCATATCTTATATTTGGTGTATTTTTTGCCATACACCACTCCCCATTATTAACACCATGTATTAGTGTTGTGCATTTGTTATAATACATGAGAGAACACACTCATATTTATACTGTTAACCACAGTCCATCATCCACCACGTGGTTCACTGTGTTATACAGTCTTGTAGGTTATCTTTTTACTTTCATGAACTCTGATGCACAAAAGTTTTTAATTTTGACAAAGTCCCATTTATCTATTTTACTTTTGTTGCTCATGCTTTTGGTGTAAATTCTAAGAAGTCATTGCCTAACAAAGATACAGATGTTGCTTCCCTAAGTTTTCTTTGAGGCATTTAATAGTTCTGATTCTTATATATAGCTTATTAATCCATTGTGAGTTGATATTTGTATATGGCTTGAGGTAGGGGCCCACCTTCTTTCTTTCACATAGATATCCAGTTTTCCCAGCACCGTTTCTGGAGAGACTATTCTTTTCCCATTAAGTGGACTTGGCATCCTTGCCAAAAAGTAATTGGCCATAGATATAAGGATCAATTTCTAAACGTTCAATTCTATGCCATTGCTCTATGTGTCTGTCCTTATGCCTTATGCTGTTTTGAATACTGTGGTTTCATAATAAGTTTTTTAATTGGGAAATTTGAGTCCTCCAACTTCATTCTTCTTTTTCAAGATGTTTTTGATTATTTGTGGCTACTTACCCTTCCATATAATTTGATGACGGCTTTTCCATTTCTGCAATGAAAGCTGTTTAAATTTTGATTGTAATTGTGTTGAATCTGTAAATCACTTTGGGTAGAGTTAACATCTTAACAAGATTTAGTCTTCCAATCCATGAACATGGAATATATTTCCATTTATTTAGGTCTTTTTTTTATTTCTTTCAGCAATATTTTTAGTTTTTTATTTCTTTACTGACCTTCTGTCTCAATGTTTATCCATTATTGAAAGTGGTGCATTGAAGTCTCCTACTATTAATGTAAAATTTCTATTTCTCCTTCAAATCTGTCAATATTTTCTTCATATATTGTGGGTAGTTGGTGTTAGGTGCATACATAATCTTTCTGTCTTCTTATTGAATTGGCCCCTTTAACAGCATATATTGATTTTCTTTGTCCCTCTTAAAAGTTTTTTACTTAAAATCTATTTTATCTGATATTAGTATAGTTACCCCAGCTCTCTTTTGGTTACTATTTGCATATTTTTTGCTCAATTTACTTTCAATGTATTTGATTCTTTGAATATAAGATGAGTCTCTTTTAAACAGTACATGGTTGGGTTATACTCTTTTATCCATTCTGCCCATCTCTTTGGTTGAATACATTTACGTTTAAAATGGCTACTGATAAAACAAAATTTTCTTCTATTTGGCTATTTTGTCTTTGTAATTCTTATACCTTTTTGACCCATAATTCTTCCATTAATGCTCACTTTCATATTTATTTTATTTGTGTATTGTACCATTTTGTCTCTCATAATTTTTTTCTCTATATACATTTCATATGTTTTCCTTGTGGTTATGATGGAATTAATATTTAACACCCTAAATCTATAACAAGCATGTTTGATTTGATATTGCCTTAATTTCAAGAGTATGCATGTTCATTGTTCGTATACTCCTCCATCTACCTAACTTTTTTATGTACATGTTAGAATTTAGATATTTACACATTGTCCAAAACCATCAATTTATCACTACTGTTGTGCATTTTTATTTTAGAACATATAAGAAGTAAGAAGTGGGAGTTAAATACCAAAAAATACAGTACAATATTACTTACTTTTGTAATTACCCATATGATTACCTTTATTTGAGGTCCTTATTTCTTTATGCTGCTTTGATCCACTGTTGAATGTCCTTTCCTTTGAGGTTTAAGAACTCCCTTTAGCATTGCTTTTTAGGGAAGGTTTAGTAGTGATAAACTCCCTCAGCTTTTGTTTAACTGGGGATGTCTTACTCTTTCCCTCATTTTTGAAAGAAAGTCTCACTGGATATAAAATTCTTGGTTAGCAGTTATTTTTCTTTCAGCACTTGAAATATTTCATCTCACTGCCTTCTTGTCTCCGTGGTTTCTGATGAGAAACTGGCATTTAATTTTTTGGGACTCCCTTGTATATGGCATGTTGCTTTTCTCTTGCAGCTTTTAGAAATTGCTCCTTGTCTTTGGCATTTGACAATTTGAATAGCATGTATCTTGGTATGCTTCTGGTCAAGTTTATCTTGTTTATGGCTCATTGGGCTTCTTTAATGTGCATATTCATGTTCTTCATTAAATTTGGGACATTTTCTGCCATTATTTATGTTAATATTCCTTTTTTCCCTTTCTCTCTTTTCCAGCTGGGACCCCAATATTGCATATATTGGAATGCTTTATGGCGTCCCTCAGGTCTCTTAAACTCTGTTCACTTTTTACTTTTTTCTTCCAGCTCCTCAGCCTGAATCATTTCCATTGTTTTGTCTTTGAGTTCACTGATTCTTTCTTCTGCAAAGTTCAATTTGCTGTTGATACCCTCTAGGGAATTTTTCATTTCAGTTGTTGTGATCTTCAACTCTAGTATTTATGTTTGGTTCTTTTTAAAATTTCTTACTCTTTGTTGAGATTCTCATATTGTTCATTCATTGTTTTCCTGATATCTTTTAGTTCTTTCTCTGTGTTTTTCTTTATCTCCTTAAGCATATTGAGGATAATTTCTTTAACAAATCAATTTTATTCATACATATTAGTAAAGCATAAATCCACCCATTGTGTACAATCAATGGTATTCAGTATAATCACATAGTTGTGCATTCATCACTTCAATCATTTTAGAGCATTTTCATTATCTCAATAATAATAAACAAACAAACAAAAAACTCATAACCTCTCAATCTCTCTATGCTTCCCTGCCATACACAGCTGGTATTCTGTTTCCATTTCTCTAGTTTATTTGAATTTATATTTTGTAAAAATAGTCTTATATATGCAATATCACTCATATTCATATTTTACATAAGGTTTCACTATATTATACAGTCCCATGTTACATTTTTTAGCTTTCCTTCTAGTTATATACATGATCTTAAACTTACCCTTTCAACCACTATCATACCTATATAATAGCTCTGCTAGTTACAAAGTCTATGGTGTTTTTTCACCATTTTTATTCAATTCCAAAGATTTACAAACACCTTTTTTTTACCAATTCTGCACTGATTAGCCCTTAGCATTCCATTATCTATCTTCATTCTATTTCTGGGTGACCTATGTTCTAATTATTAACTCCATGAGTTTACACAATATATTTAGTTCATAATAGCACAATCATACAAAATTTGTCCTTTTGTGTCTGGCTTGCTACACTCAACATAATGTCCTCCAGGTTCATCCATGTTGTCATATGCTTCACAACTTTATTTCTTTTTGCTTTTCCATAATATTCCATCATGTGCATACACCACAATATTTTTATCCATTCATCAACTGATAGACACCTGGGTTGTTTCTGAGTGTTGGCAACCATGAATAATGCTGCTGTGAACATTGGTGTGCACATGTCTGTTCATGGAGGATCGTTTTTTAAAATCTTGTCTACATATCCAAAATCTGGTTTTCTTCATGGATGGTTTCTGGATTTTTATGTTTTCTTTTGGATGGGCAATCATTTCTTTTTTGTTGCATATTGTGAATTTTAATATTGTAAAGGGTTATCTCTGGAATTTAGTCCTTGAGCTATTTGTTCCTTTTAGTTTGTGTCCAACTAGTGATACGGCAGAGAATTTTTCAGTTCTACGAGCTAAGAAAAACAAACAAAACAATGGAAAAAAAGAAAAACACCTATTACAGTCTTTGCAAATTGGCTGGGCATTGGCTGGTGCTCTCCTTCAGAGCTCAGCCCTCCTATCATATCAGCCTAAGGTGAATGTGAAGTGCAGGTTCCTCTCTGCCCCTTCTATATCTGCTTCTCATGCTATTCTTTTGCTTCCTCATGGCCTTAGGAATTTGCCCATTTACAGGACTTTGTCCTCTCTGCTCCCTATGAAATAGACTTTCTCAACTTCCTGGATGCTTTATTGTATGATTTAAAGCAGGTAATCCTTTGCCCCAGGATGCTTTGACTTAATTGTTTCTTACATTGCTTTAGCTTTCTGAAAGCTACTTCTGCTTGCAGGGATGTTCTGGGATGGTTCAGTCTTCTCAGGCAAATGAAATTTCAGAATTAAGAAATTGTAGAATTATGAAGAAATAAAGTAGCTGTTAATAGTGCGATCATCCTTACCATCCACCATCAAAGGTGGAATATCATTGGAAAAATGCCATCAAAATTGTGTAGGAAAATTATATTCACCCTAAATTTCTATATACAGCCATATTATCATTAAGCATCAGAATAAAGCAAAGATGTTTTCAAACATGTAAGGCAATTTTATATTATATCTCACAATTCTTTTGGAAGATGTGCTTCACCAACGAAGAGTAAGTCATGATGAAAGAGAAAGGATATTCAATGCAAGGCAAGCAAAGAGAATACCTATGGTGATCAGTGGGCTTTCCAGAATAAGAGTCATGTAACAGTCCTGCTCAAACTGAGCAAAGGGGAAAAATGCCCAATGAGATTTTTGAGGAAGAAAATTAAGTTGATATATTAATTATTTGAATATTGAGAAAATATTTATGTTTCTTAAAGAAGGATTGAGTATGAATTAATGAAAAGTACCTAGGAAATGATGCAAGCAAAATATAAGCATTATTTACTCTGAAGGTGGGAAAGTTATATAAGAAAGAAATGTAATAATACACTACACAGTTCAGCACTGAATAATATTTTTATTGGAATAAAAATATAAATTCAACTTTTGCTAGCTGTTCATAGAATCTGTGGGGGCAATGGCACCCTGAAGCATCTTATGCTGCCATCTTGGTTGACTGGAAGCCCAGGATGCATCCATGCATTTCTACAACTATTCCATTGTCAAGATTTAAAATCATGCACTTTAAGGTGGCACATAGGGAAAAATAGATTCAATTTTTCAACAAACCCAGTATTTTGCATGAGGAAATAATTCACAGGCTGCAGTAGAGCACACATAGCCAAGTAACCTGAGGGAATCTATCCCAGATTTTATTAGTGGAATTACTATTTGGCTCCATCTGCACCAAAATTTGGGTTTATGTTAAAAAGAATTTCAATTATTTTTTCTCTAAATGTTGTTGTAAAAGGAACACCGATATTTATGGTAGTACATTTTTTAAAATGTGAAGAATTAGTAAGGTGATGTGATCAGTTCTGTGGTGATGCTAATAAGAAATAAGAAACCTGAGTTGTCAGGGAGCTCGGATGTTAAGAAATCAGTGATAACAACGTCAAAGACACAGTCTTGGGCTCCATAAACCAGGCAACTAATTGA
This sequence comes from Cabassous unicinctus, assembly GCA_029593785.1. Classification (NCBI taxonomy): domain Eukaryota; kingdom Metazoa; phylum Chordata; class Mammalia; order Cingulata; family Chlamyphoridae; genus Cabassous; species Cabassous unicinctus. The sequence goes on along the minus strand of JAQZBX010008449.1, from coordinate 23,943 downwards.
TTATGACAGGTTTAATATTTGGGGGAAATTAGATTAAAGAATATTATTTACCTTGTAAAGTTAAATTTATTGTGTTGTCAAATCTAAATAGAAAAAAATCAAACTAAATTCCTTTTATTCACTTGAAATCTTTTTAATGAAATTTTTAAAAATCAGCATATTATAAAGTGCAAATGAAAGTCCCCTCACCCCTATGCTTTTTCCATTCCCCAAAGATAAACCCAATGCTAGCTCTACGTATTTTACAGCATATCCTGTCTATATATTAACAAACGGAAATGCACCACAGATATTCTGCAACTTAGTTTTGATTTGTTTGTCATTATACTTTTGTCATTGTCCTTTGACTACATGTAATTCAACTTTATTCACTTTTATGAGTTTGCCCTTATGTATTTAACATTTTCTTGTTGTTAAACATTTAGATCCTTTCCAGTTTTTCACTTTACAAGCAACACTGTGTTAATTGTTTTGTACATTAATGCAAATATATCCATATAATAAATTCCTGGATATGTAATCATTTGTGATTAAAATATTTGCACAATTTTGTTTTGATGGATGGTAAGAAATTGTTACCAAAATCTTTACAGCAATTGAAACTCTTGAATTAGCTTGCCAGAAAGTCTTTCTTCTAATTTCATCAAGGGTGGGTATTATCCACTATAAAAGTATGATAGAAGAATAGAGCTTCATTGCCTTAATTTACATATTTAATTGTAGGAGAAGTTAAACTCGTTCCATATCTGTATATACCATTTGTATTTCTTGTGCTGAAAACAGACACTTCATGTCTTATCCCCACATTTATCATTGGTTTCTGTTTGATTGCACCAAAATGATTTGGAAAAATCTCGTTATTTAAGAAAATTAACACTTAGTCTGTCATTTACTTGGAATTTCTTTCTTATTTTTTAACTATCCTTAGGCATTAACCTCAGATGTATTTAACTGTGGTAATTATCCATGATAAAACATTTTTAATAACCCTTAATTTTTCTTTGCTCAATTATTAGTCTGATAACAACTGTAAAACAATTCCCTTCAAACATCAAATTTAAATGCTTAAAGAAAAAAAGTGTCAAAACCAGTTGTAAGTTACAAATGTAAACAGCTTTGAAAAAACACTTTTAAAATGGTAATACATAAATATTTATGATGTTTGATTAATGTTTGTTATTTTAGTGTCCTCATAACCATGACACTGTCCTACATGTATCTTAAAGGCATCCACTTGATCCTCTGATCAAGAGATGGGATTTTTCATCATTCCTTGAGTCTATGATAACCATATGACTTTACTGGCAAGTAGAACTTTATTGTATATGATACAAGCAAGGGATTGAAAAGTGCCTGCACACTGGGACTTATTCTCTTGTTGCCCTTGAAACCCTAAGACCATCATATGAAAGAATTCATGCTGGACTTGGGTGAAAGGACAAGTGAACAAGAGCTGAGGTTCTCCAGCCAACAGCTCACAAACTGCCAGACATATGAGTAAGGTCAGCCTAGATCAATCAGCTGACAGCCTATCTGCCAGCAGACACAAATGGAGAAAGCCCAGCAAAGGTTGGCTGAGCCCACCCAAATGAGAAGAATGACTCAGTCCACCCAAAGAAACATAAGCTAAATAGTTTTTATTCCCTTTAATCATGATCTGATGTTATTCATTTTATTTTATTTTATTTTATTTTATTTTATTTTATTCTCTAAAGTATTTTTCTCCATCTCTTCCTCAACTCTAGTTAATTATCAACTGAAAATGCAGTCCTAGTGATTTTTGCGTTTGAAAAGCCATGTTATGCCAAGTTCAAGGAACTGTCTTTGATTTGTAAAGGAGAACACAGTTCTCCTTTGTTTCTAATCAGGTCTTTAAAAGCTTTCAAAAAGATATATTAATTTTTTGTGATTCACAAGAGTTTCTTCACTTGGGACTTGCATCCTCTATTCCATCTGTAAGTTGAGCAGTCAGATAAAGAACATTAGGAGGAGATTGAATACTAACACATTTGTTATAGGAATTGTCATTCATATCATATTTTATCACTGACCCCTCTTTTCCATCCCTTGAGCTATTGTTATGACATTATTCCTTCATCTGTATCAAATCATATTAGGTGAGGAAGTTACATAGTTCTAGCATGCCATACATCTAGAAAAATGTTCCATACATCTGCTCTTTGCCCGCCCATCACACTCCCCACCTTTTTTTCTCTGGGCTCTGGTTCATAAGGCTGAACTATATGGATGCCATCAAAAGCCTCCCATCCTATATAGAGTACAGTTCACTTTGACCAAGAGAGAACCCTGGAATTTGGAAATGAGACTAGCCACAGAGACAGGAATGAAGTCACTCAAATGGACACAAAGAAAAAGTTTGGAGAGGAAATATGATCAGGAGAAATGTCATAAGCTATTATTCGAACATCTACATTTGTTGAGTGTCTTTCCTAAAAAGTGGAGGTATATATAATCATCCCAATTTCTAAATGAGTAAACCAGGCTTGTAGAGATTCTCAAACTTGACACAGCCCATTTAGGAATAATGGACATGGAGATGCACCATCCAGATAACCCTTCAGGAAGGCCTTGCTGCCCCAGGTGCTTGGAGTCAGGTTAGCTGACAGCTACCAGCTATCACTCCTTCAGGATCTGCCTAAGCTGCAGAGCACCATCCACCCAGGGTATTTCTTTCCAGAGGTGGCCCACTTCCAATGACTAATCAGAGGAAGCCATTACTGCCTGTGGTAGAGTGAAGCTGTGTGTACTCCAGAAAAACATGTTCTTGAGGCCAATTCATTCCTGTGGGTGTGAAACCATTGTAAGTAGAACCTTTTGATGCTGCTACTTTAGTTAAGGTGTGTCCCAGCACATTAAAGATGGGTCTTAATCTTATTTCTGGAGTCTTTTATAAGAGAAAGAAATTAAGAAATTGAGAGAAAAAGCCAGAGGAAGAAAGTAGCTGAAATCAGTGGAGCCCAGAAGAGAAAGGAGAGACCTTCAGAAGCTGCCATGTGACTCGCCATGTGACAGGAACCAAGGATCACCAGCAACCAGCCCCCATACCCCACAGTCTTCAGGAAGAAAGCATTGCATTGATGACACCTTGATTTGGACATTTTCCCACCCTCAAAATTGTGAGCAAATAAATTCCCATTCTTTAAGCCTATTTCTCTGTATTTCATGGGAAAAGGATATAATCTATGTAAAATATGCAAAAGACTTGAACAGACACTTCACAAAAGAAAATGTTAAATTACTGATAATTATATGAAATGGAGCTCAACATCATTAATTATCAGAGAAATGAGGATTGTAAACCAGAATGAGACACTACATACACTTACCAAATTACTAAAATTTTAAAAGATTGAATATAGTAAGTGCTGTCAATAATCCACAGTGACTGGAACATTTTAATTACTTTTCATGGGAGTTTAAAATAATTCAATCAATTTGGGATAATTGATAATACTAAAGTTAAATATATACAATTCCTGCATTATACTCAATAAAATTATGTTCTGTTCACCGTAAGAAATAAGTATGTTCATAGAAGTTTAATTCATAATAACAAAAAACTGGAAACAACTCAAATGCCCATTAGAAGACAATAGATAAATACATTATGGTAATGTTTATATAATGTAATTCTATACTGCAATGAAAAATAACAAACTGATAACAATAACACTGATGAATCTCACAGACAGTGTTGAGAGAAAGAAATCAGATTCAAATGACTGCAGACTATGTGGGAGAAATAATCTATGGTAATAGACATCAGAATAGTTTTAATCCCTGGAGGTGGTGATCAGAAGAGTTATCTTTGGTAGTGGGTACTGACTGGGATGGGGCATGAGATAGCTTTCCAGGAACCTGGAAAAGTTCATACCTTGATTTGAGAGGTTGTTATTTATGTATGTATTCATGCAGAAATTCATCACAATGTACTTTAGAGATTTGTGTTCTTTACACTATGTAACTTATGTCCAAAAAAAATTTTAAACTACATTTATCATATATCTTCTCTTAGCCCCTACTATATATAATGTACAACAATATTTTAGGTCTGCAGAAATTAGTCCAATTCAGTCAGTTTACAAAAAACCTCTAATGTTTTGAGTATTTCCTTTATCCAGTGCAGATCACTCTATCAATCTAGTAAATAGCCTCAAGTTCTTTTGTAAAGGTTAGGAGGATGAGTTAGTGTATATATTTTTATATGCTTCCCCCCACCCCCAAATAGCTCCCTCATCTGTTTGTACATTGTTTTTGCTTGTCCACTCTGTTTTTTTCTTTAGGAGGCACCAGGAGCCAAACCCTGGACCTCCCATGTGGGAAGCAGGCACTCAACTACTTAAGCCACATCCACTCCCTGCTCATTTGTTGTTGTTTTTTTTGCTCATTATCTGCTCATTGTCTTGCTCATTGTTTTTGCTCATTGTCTGCTCATTGTTTTGCTTCATGTTTGCTCATTGTCTGCTCATTATTTGTTTGCCTTCTTTAAGAGGCACCGGGAACAGAGCCCGGGACCTCCCACATGGGAGGTGGACACTCAACTGCTTGAACCACTTCTGCTCCTACAGTATAAATGTTTGACAACATAGCAGGGTCACCTCAAGGGGATCAGGTTTTCCTTCATTCAAAGGGCTCTATGTCCATTAACTGGCTCAAATCTTGAATTTGGTTGAGTGGACCTGGCTCCCTACTTTGGTCACTCAAATGAGATATAGATAGCAGATTTAGGGGTTTTACTCATATTTTAATTGGCTTTCCAGCATTTTTTATCTTTAAGATACCAAGATCAATTAACCATCACCTGAGGTCTCTGGGTCAAACAATTCTGATTATTGCTATGGCCGTACAACCCCTAAAAGGTAACTACTCACCCTTTTTCTCTAGCAGTTATGTGTCACCATTTAGTCTCTGACTCTCTGGGACCCTATTATTCTTGTTGAATTTAAGGAGCCCGTTGCAATGGCAAAAATGTCCTAGTGCCATCCCTTGCATTCAGAATACAGCAACACAGAACATATGGAGACTGTGAGTGCTGTCCTAGTGCCATCCCTGTGTGTAAGTACAGCAACACAGAACATGTGGATGCTGTGAGTGCTCCCTCACACCAATGTATTTCTCAAAGTCTTGGTGAAGAGACTGTTCTGGTGAACAGGCCACACATAAAACTCCATCTCTGTATTACTCTTTTTCTAACTCTCTGAACATTTTCCTCACTTATTCTAAAACATTCTGGATTTTCTACTTCATTTAATGCAGGGCACTACTGAGATCAAGCTTAGTCAACTAAATATGAAAATGGAGAGAATCAGTCCCAGCATCCTGAGCAAACATATTGAACAGAGTCTCTGGTCAGGACCACCTTACTGATAATTCAATCCACTCTTCCATTCCTTCTGCCCTGGTCGAACACCATTACTCCAATCCCATGCATATTCCCCAGACACGTCACCTTATATAAATTGACAAACTCCTGCAGTTCTGTGTTGTGTGGTACATCTTCTGAGTTGGACCTGGCCCTCATTCCACTAAGATATGCCAGGTCTTAAAGCAACCAGAGTGGGAAGGTATAGGCTTGAAGGAGAGTCAGCATTCTCACAAAGATTTGACTTTTCAGAGAGGACTGCCCTGGCAGTCAATCAGACCTGGCAACACAATCAGACCTATTGTCTATTCGGTTTAATTTTTTTAATGCCTGCTATCCCCAACTAGAAGTAAACACCATGAGGGCAAGGATTTTTCTGTTTTGTTATTTTGACCTTTGCTATGTCTCTATTGCCTGACAAAATGATAGATGCTCAATATTTATTGAATTGATTCATTCAGTTATAGAGGCAATCAAAGGAGATAACATCTATATCATTTTGAGGTTTATTTTTTAATTGTGGGAAGATATATAATAAAATTTAGAGTGATTAGAGCTATGAAAAAATGAGGAAATGTCATAGTGTCTAGGGTGGAATGGTGTGTCAATTTAGATCCAGTAGTCAAGGAAGACCTCATTGAGTAGATAATATCTGAAGAATAGTGTCAAGGAGGAGTGCAATACTTGAAGACAGAACATTCCAGGTAAATGAAAGTAATGCAAAGACCCTTAAGTGAAAGCAAGCTCAGCATATTCAAAGTACAAACTGAATGCCTGCTTGCCTGGAGTGACAGAGGGATAAGGAGAATGGCAGAAGATGAGGTGGGACAGTCCATCCCAGACATCAGGTAAGATGTCTGCATTTTATTCTAGATATATGGGAAGTCTTGAAAGCTTTCAAACAGGTAAATGAAAATATTGGGTGTGTGTGTGTGTGTTGAGAATACTTTTGGCTGCCATGTGCAGAATGTTTTGAAAGGGGGCAAGTTAGAGCAGAGAAACCAGATAAGAGGCCATTGGCTAATCCAGGAGAAGGATGATGGCTTAGTCTGTTAGTAAGAGTGGAAGTAGAGCCTGGAATACTTCAAATATTCAAGGTGAGGACAAGGAAGTCATTAAGGATGACTCCTAGGTATCTAGCTAGAAATTGGTAGATAAAATGGACAATGAGGAAGACTGAGGTTAAAGCAGATAAGGTTCCATGAGAATCAAGAGTTTTATCATGCTATGTTCATATTTAGAGTCACATTTTTGTTAGACCTTCAAATATTAGTGAAATTAAACAGTTGGAATTGCCAGTTTTATGATCAACGGAGAAGAAGGGAAATATAAATTTGAAAACTATCAATATGTAGATGGCATTGAAAGACTTGGAATTATACAATATGATCCAGGGAAACTGTATGAACAGAGAATAGAGCCCTCTGGCCAGGCCTAAGAATCTCAGGACTCCATATCCTCTAAAACTTCATGCACACTCAGTTACTCTGGTTTGCAGCTGACTGGGGGAAAATTGCTAATGATTTCACTTCAAATGGCTTCCCTAAGTGAAGGGCTAAATCAAGCAAGAAAATTTAGAGTAAATAAAAGAGCATTGGAAAAACACTTCTTGATTCAGCCAAAGGATATCATAAGCAAAAGGGCCTACTTCACAATATGGATATACCCATTTCTGGATAACCAAAGAGAAATTTTTCAAAAATTCACTGTGCAGGAATATAATTTAAATATATATATTAGATAATTTATATACATTTTGGGTTTTCATATTAAAATTAAAGATTTGTTGATTGTTGGACTTAATTATAAAATTCAGTTATACTAGGAAATGTGATAACTTTAACACAATTTTTTAAGTAAAGCAGAACTATAAAAAACTTGACTAAAAATGAAAAGTACATGAGTGAAACTTAAACCTCTAGTCCAAGTTAAGCATTTCAAGTATGCAGATATACAGAATTTTGAAAGGCAAAGACATGCCATTAAATGACTTCTTGTGTCTTATTATCATCATTGTTAATGGTAAAATTTATGGAGAATATATACATATATATATACCTATACCTATATATAGTTTATATACACATATATTATATATGTAATCATAAGAAGTGTTTGAAAGGAGAAAATGTTTCTAGATATTTTGTCAGATACCAGTGTGAGCTCTCTGCAAATTGATAAAAATGAACAATTTTGCATCATACAGCCAACTTCAATTGATTGAAAAATTAACTACTAATACATATTTTGATGCTTACTCTGTGCTACACCATCACAGTATTTTACATGTATTACGCTCATTTAATCCTCATTTTAATACTCTAAAGTAGGTACTATTACTATCTGCCTATTGTAGATAATAATAATCTGAGACACCCAGAAGAAAAGTAACTTGCCCAAGTTCACACAGCTGGTAATTGTGTTTGAGAGAATTTGAGCACAGGAAATCTGGCTACAAAATCTATCCATCTAGTGGTCATACTAAACTATCTCTCAAATGTAGAACACAATGATTATTATCATATAGAAGCAGAAAATTAATAATTTTTTATTGCTCAGTGATGAAAAGAATTCATCCATATTAAAACATGTATCATGTTACAGCAAAGGCAGTGCTGAGAGGGAAATTTATAGCCTTCAATGTTTACATTTTTAAAAAAGAAGAAAGAGCCAAAATTGAAGACAAACTGCACACCAGGAAGATCTAGAAAAATAACAGCAAACTAATACCAAACCAAGCTAAAGAAAGAAATAAAAAAATTAGAGTAGAAATAAATGAAATTGAGAACAAAAAATATGGAGAGAATCCAAAAAAAAACCAAAAGTTGGTTCTTTGAGAAGATAAAAATATCAACAAACCCTTAGCTAAACTGACAAATAAAAAAAGAGAGAGGATCCAAATAAATAAAATGAGTAATGAGAGGTGGGACATTATCACTGACCCTGCAGAATTAAGAGACTTCATAAGAGGGTATTATGAACAACTGTATGCCAACAAACTGGACAACATAGATGAAGTGGAAAAATTCCTAGAAACACATGAACAACCTACACTGACCCTAGAAGACGTCAATAAATCAATCACAAGTCAAGAGATTGAAACAGTCACCTAATAGAGCAACAAGAATTCCCCGAGTACACGGGCAATACATAATGAAGTAGGACAGACCATTATGACAGGCCCTTGATATTGATGGTTGCACTAATGAACTGTATTGTTGTGAAATTGAAAATTAGACTAGTATTTTATATTGCCTAAGACTTGCCTCCTGAAAACCTCCTTGTTGCTCAAATGTGGCCTCTCTCTAAGCCAAACTCAGTAGACCTTCCCTCCGGCATGGGACATGACTCCTGGGGATGACCCTCCCTGGCACCAAGGGATTATTACCAAGCACTAACTAGCAATGAATCTGGGAAAAGACCCTGACCTAAAGGGGAAAATACTAAATACAAATGAATTTTTATGGCTAAAAGATTTCAAAATGAGTCAGGATGTCATTCCAAAGGTTATGCTTTTGAACATCTCAGCAGGATCTCAACTGCCACAGTAAACAGTGCCCCAAACAGTGGGTCTCCTGAGGGCTCTAGAGACATTTAGATACTATAGGCAGGACAGACAATCTCAGGAATTTGGCACTCTGGCAGTGGTCCTTACTTTGAAATATATGCTCCCCAATGTAACAGTGTTAGACTAATTTATAATTTCCCTACATATTGTCCTTCTGCCCTTTTTATTTGAAGCTATAATTAGCACTATACTCATTAGATATATGTCCCATAGACATAAATCTTCAGTCTGTTCATATGTTGGTTGAGCCCTGAATCCCAGCAGACTTGCAACATCTATTCTCCTGTTCATCAGACTTGCCCAGCACAACTAACAAAAGGATGATGATGGACAATGGCTATCCAAAGAAACAGTGATTTACCACAACTGCAAGCAAGACAGATCCACCCATCTGCCCCACAGTATCTAAGTCCCCTCTCAATCAGAAACAGAATGGGCATCTCATCTCAAAATCTTCAATATTGAGTAATGAACAAACATAAAGGGGGAATTCAACTATGGAATACATAGACTTATAATTATTCTAACAATGGAAGAATGTGTATCATTGATATAAAGCCATTGGCCACCAGAGGTTCTGAAGGAGAGGGAGAGGGAAGAATAGGTGTAGCATAGGGCATTTGGGGGAATATTGGAATTGTCCTGCATGACATTGCAATTACAGATACAGGCCATTATACATTTTGTCAAACCTATAAAATTGTGTGGTGCAAAGTGTAAACTAGTATAATGTAAACTATAGACCATGGTTAGTAATAATGCTTCAATATGTGTTCATCAATTATAACAAATGTACCACACTAATGAAAGATGTTGTTAATGGGGGAAATTGGGGGAGGTGGAAGAAGCAGGGTATATGGAAATCCCCTATATTTTTGATGTAATATTTATGTAATCTAAAGCTTCTTTAAAAATAAAAAAAATTAAACTTCCTAAAACTTCCCTATACTTTCAATGTAACTTTTCTGTAATCTAAAACATCTCTAAAAATAAAGTTCATTAAAATAAAACCTCCCCCTTTTTTCTTAGTGAAGAAGCTCATTCAGGAAGCCAAATTTCAAGTGTGAAGGTTATTTGGTGAGTTAGTGTGAAGGTTTAATATGAACTTGTATGTTTCACTCAGGCTCCATGAAGAAATGAAGATGGTAAAGCATCACTCTAGGATGGTAGGATTCTACATACATTTAGCATCATCTCCCATTCTCAACCTACATTCAATTTCCTGAACTACTTCAGTAGTTCAGAGACTACTTTTTCCTCTCCTTACTCAATGCTGGGCAGACATCAGCAGAGTTCTTTCACCCTGACTCCTTTTGGATATGCTTTCTCAGCAAACTCAGCTTGTACCATGCATGTCACTTGTAGATACTATCCAAATTGGTGATATGGTTCCTAGCAACATCCATTACACAGTATTCCTCCTGAAAAAAAAAAAACTTTCAACTGATATAATATCTTCTTTGCCATTGCTGCAAAAGCATTATGATATTATTGTTAACTATCATCCATAAGTTACATTAGTTGTAATTTTCCCATGTATCATCATATACTTAATGCTTTATAAAGGAATAGCATTCTTATACTATTAACCACAATCTTCACCAACCACAAAAATGATTATGTTATAGAGTCCCTACATTATTCTCTAGCTTCATTTCAATTAAAGTTTACATCCACAGACTACCCCTTTCAGCCACAATCATATGTCTAAATCAACAGTGTTAGTTATACTCAGTATAATGTATTACCTTCAACTCTACTCATTTTCACAATTTTAAAATAAACTTTATTAAAAATTCTACATATATTAAGCATCAGCTCCCATTTTCAATCTACATTCCATTTCCTATTACCTATACTTTAGAGTTTACCTCCGTGACACAAGCATAGGGAGGTATAAGAGGGTATGGGATTTTTCCTTTTGGAGTAATGAAAATGTTCTAAAATTGACTAAGGTGATGACAGCTTGACTCTGTGATGAATATGAGAGCAATGGAGTGGACACATTGACTGGATTGTACAAAGCATGGGACTGTATAACACAGTGAATCTTGTGGTGGAAGATGGAATGTGGTTAACAGAACAAATATAAGACCATTCTCTCATGAACTATAACAAGTATATAATACTAATACAGGGTGCCATTAACCAGGTGGTTTGGGTGAAAAAATACACCAAATGTAAGATATTGGCTATAGCTAATAATAATGTGTTAATGATGCTCTTTCATACTTTGTAACAAATATTTCACAATAATGCCAGGTATTGGTGGTGGGGCATGGGAGCCAAATATGAGGATATGCATGTTTGTTTTATAAGTTCAGAACTTAAACTATATATTTATTGTTTATAATTGTTCATGCATGAATGATAAATTTCAATTAAAATGCTAAAAAAATATACTAAGAAGTACAAAGGAAAAACAAAGATAAATAATAAACTGACTTGCTTGGCTTGTTAAAAAAAAATTCCAAAAATGAAAAGCCCAGGACCAGATGCATTTCAGGTGAATTCTAACAATTATTCAGATATAATCTAATACTAACCTTCCTCCAGCTATTCCAAAAAGTGAACAGGAAGAACACAACCAAACTCATTCTATGAAGCCAACATCATCCTAATACCAAAGCCAGATAAAGATACCACAAAAAAGAAAATTACAGACCAATTTCCCTAATGAATGTTGTGGCAGTTTGGCATTGTTTATGAATTCCAAAATTAGATATTGGATTATGTTTGTAAACTGGTCTGCACCTGGGCATGATTAAATTATGATTAGGGCTTTGATTGGTCCACATCAGTAGTACACTGAGTTTCCATCCCCGGCTGGGCAGGGACTCACAGAGAAAACTATATGGCAGAGAAGAGAGTTGGAGTTTTGCTGCTGGATTTTTGAGCTGGAGCCCTGGAAGTAAGCACACAGAGGAGAAGAGCGGCTGAGCCCAGAAAGAATTGAGCCCCAGGGAGAAAGACAGAGCCAGTCACCTGATAGTCTACAGCTGCCCTTTTGGAGAAAGCAAGACAGCTGAGCCCAGAAAGAAATGAGCCCTGGGGAGAGAGGAACCCAGGAAATCTGAACTCTTGGCAGATGTCGGCAGCCATCTTGCTCCAACACGTGACAACAGACTTTGATGAGGGAAGAAACTTATACTTTATGGCCTGGTAACTGTAAGCTTCTACCCCAAATAAATACCCTTTTTCAAAGCCAACAGATTTCTGGAATTTTGCATCAGCACCCCTTTGGCTGATTGATACAAATATAGATGCAAAAATCCCTAACAAAATATTTGCAGACTGAATCCAAAAGCATATTAAAAGAATTATACACCACAATCAAGTGGGTTTTATTCCAGGTGTGCAAGACTGGTTCAACTCAAGAAAAATCAATTAGTACAATAAACCACATTAATAAATTGAAGAAGAAAAATCACCTGATCATTTCAATTGATGAAGAAAAAGCATTTGAGAAAATACAGCATCCTTTCTTGAAATACTTAAAAAGATAGCAATAAAAGGAAGCAATGTCAAAATGGTAAAGTACCTATATGAAAAACCCACACCTAACATTGTACTCAATGGTTCAAGATTGAAAGCTTTCCCACTGAGATTGGGAATAAGACAAGGATGCCAATTGTCCCCACTGTAATGTAATATTGTGCTAGAAGTTCTAGCTACAGCCATTAGGCAAGAAACAGAAATAAAATGCACCCAATTAGGAAAGGAAGAGGTAAAACTTTTGCTATTCATCAATATGATCCTATGCCTAGAAAATCCTGAAAAATCCACAGCAAAGCTGCTAGAACTAATAGATGAGTTCACCAAAGTGGCAGGATACAAGATTAATATGAAAAAATCAATAATTTTCTATACACTACTCATAAGCAATCTAAGGTGGAAGCCAGAAAAAAATTCCATAAAGTGACTAAAAGAATCAAATATTTACAAATAAACTTAACCAAGGACATAAAGGACCTGTATTCAGAAAACTATAAAACATTGCTTAAAGAAACCAAAGAAGACCTAAATAAATAGAAGGACATTCTGTGTTCATGGATTGGATGGCTAAATATCATTAAGATATAAATTCTACCCAGGCTGATTTACAGATTCAATGCAATCCCAATAAAAATCTTAACATCTTATTTTGCAGAAATGGGAAAGCCAATTATCAAATTTATTTGGAAGGGTAAGGGGCACCGAATAGCCAAAAACATCTTAAAAAAAAAAAAAAACAAAGTTGGAGGCCTCCCACTTCCTGACTTTAACTCATATTACTTAGCTACAGTGGTAAAAACAGCATGATACTGGCATAAAGACAGGCAGATTGACCAATGGAACCAAATCAATAACTCGGAAATAGACCTTCACGTCTATGATCAAGTGATTTTTGGCAAGGCTGTCAAACACTCCCAGCTGAGCAAGAACAGTCTATTCAACAAATTGTGCTGGGAGAATAAGATATACATATCTAAAGGAAAGAAAAAGGACTTCTGTTTCACACCTTATACAAAAATTAACTCAAAATTGATCAAAGACCTAAATAAAAAAGCTACACCCATAAAACTCCTATAAGAAAATGTAGAGTAACATCTTCAAGATCTTGTGGTAGGCGATAGTTTCTTAAACCTTACACTGAAAGCATGAGCAACAAAAGAAAAAATACATAAATGGGATCTTCTCAAAATTAAACACTTTTGTTTTTCAAAAGACTTTGTCAAGAAAGTAAAAAAGCAGCCTACTCAATGGGATAAAATTTTCAGAAACTACATAACCAATAAGGGTTTAATACCATGTTATATAAAAAGATCATACAACTCAATGATAAAAAGATATGCAACCCAATTTAAAATGGGCAAAAGTTTTGAACAGACATTTTTCCAAAGAAAAAATACAGATGTTCAAAAGGCACATAAAAACATGCTCAACATCACTAGTTATTAAGGAAATACAGAACAAAACTACTATGAGATTCCATTTCACAACTTATAGAATGGCAATTAAAAAAAAAAACAACAGAAAACTATAAGTGCTGGAAAGGATGTGGAGAAACAGGAACAGTCCTTCAATGTTGGTGGAAATGTAGAAATGTGCAACCTCTGTGGAAGACAGAGCTCAAGAAGCTGAATATAGAACTTCTGTATGATCCAGAAATCCCATTACTAGGAATATATTCAGAAGAACTGAAAGCAAGGACACAAACTGACATTTTACACTGATGTACATAGCAGCATTATTCACAATTGCTAATATATGGAAATAGCCCAAGTGTCCATCAACCCATTAGTGTATAAATAAAATGTGGTATATACACATAATGGAATACTATTCAGGTGTAAGAAGAAATGAAACTGGGATGCACATGACAACATGGATGAACCTTGAAAACATTATGTTGAGTTAAATAAACCAGGCACAAAAGAAAAAGATTGTATAGACTCATGAGTATGAACTAAATACAATCAGTAAACTCATGAAGGTAAACTCTATAGAGTATAGGTTATGAGAAAATAGAATGTGGGTTGAGAATGTGAGTGGATGCTTAATGTATGTATAATTTTTAATAAGGTTTGTTGTAAAGAAAGTGTAGAAATGTATCGAGTTGAGAATAACACATTATAGTCAGTATAACTAACACAGCTGATTTATAAATGATATTGTGGCTGAAAGGGGTAGTTTATGGATGTAAATATCAATTGATAGGAAGATAGAGGATAATCTAGGGACTATAACAGTGATTTTGGTGGTGGATGAAGATTGTGGTTAATAGTAAAAATATAAGAATATTTTTCATTATTAAGAATATTGTGATGCAGATGAAAATTACAACTAATGTACCTTATGGATGATAGTTAACAGTGCAATTGCAATATTTTTGCAGCAATGGCAAGAAGATATTAAATCAATTCAATATGGAGGATAAGGGAGCATGAGATTTTTTTCTCTTGAAATAATGAAAACGTTCTAAATTTGACTGAAGTGATGAAGCACAATGCTGTCATGAAAATGATAGCCACTGGGTGTACAATCTGAATGGAATGTATAACACAGAGAATCCAGTGGTGGAAGATGGACTGTGGTTAACAGAACAAATATGAGAATGTTCTCTCATGAACTATAACAAATATATAATACATACAGGTTTTTAAAAATATATATTTTATTACAGAAGTTGTGAACAACAAAGCTGCTAGAGTTAACGATTTCAGTAGTGTCAGGATATAAGATCAATATGCAAAAATCAGTGGTATTTCAATACACTAATAATGCACAATCTTAGGAGGAAGTCAGAGTTTCAATAATCAGGTAGTTTGGGGGAAAACTACACCAAATGTAAGATATTAGCTATAGTTAGTAGTAATATGTTGATGATGCTCTTTCAGAGTTTGTAACAAATGTTTCACAACAATGCAAAGGGGGAGTGAATGTGGCTCAGGTAGTTGGGCACCTGCCTGCCACATGGGAGTTCCTGGGTTTGGTTCCCAGTGCCTCCTAAAGAAGAAATAGACAATGAACAAAAAACAATGAGCAGACAATAAGAAAGACAATGAGCAGACAGCGAGCAAAAACAAAACGAGCAGGGAGCAGATGTGGCTCAAGCAGTTGACTGCACACTGCCACATGGGAGGTCCTGGGTTTGGTTTCTGATGCTTCCTAAAGATGAAACAAACAGACACTGAGCAAACAGACAAGGGAGCCATCTTGGGGGAATGCAAGGTGTTGGTGGTGTGGTGATATATGGGACCCCTGTATGATGATATGCATGCTTGTTATGTAAGTTCACTACTTTTACTATACACTTATTGTTTATATATGTTCACATACGATAAATAAACTTCAATAAAATTTTCTAATATAAAATATGTCATGAGACAGTCAATGTGTGCTTATATATTTTATCAAAGTAATTATTGGTAGTCTGTAATTTTAACTGAAGGAAGCTCTTAAAACATCATGATCAATGCACAACTTCTCTAATACCGAAAAAATAAAAATAAAACACCTGATCAAAAAAATAATCTTTGCCCCAGGATCTCAGGTTTAAATAGTGACCTCTGAGACTGCAGAGAAACTGTCTTGGGCACTGAGGAATTTGAATCACTGATGGTGATCATCAACATGAAGGCATGTTAGCACCAAATAAAAATATAAATTTTTGTGGTCCTTATCTTATTGCTTAGAGTTTTGGAGATTGAACATCTTATCTATTACAGACAAGTGTTTCAACCTTAATTATCAGAGATAAAAATTAGAGGTGCCTCATTTAAATGATATCTCTTCAGAGCAAATTTTATTCAAAATCAGCATAGACCATTAATGGTAAGATTATTTTATATAGTCAATATATTTTAAAATTCTAGTGTTGAAATTGCACTTCATTTAAAGGAAATCCTTTTCCTTTGTAATAAATTCACTATCTAGAGAAAAATTCTAGAAAGTACATTTCTAATTTCCCTGTCCTATAGCTTTCTTCATATTGAGTAATGCTTCAACTGAATTGGTCCTTGTGAAATATCAGGATATGGTCTCAATATCCAACCATTTCATCAACTGTTTTTTTCCACAGCAGTTTACTCTAGTAGGTCAGTTGGAAGTAGTCCCAGTGGTGAAGATAACCTTTCTTGATTATCTGGATTTTCAGGCAAAGTTGTGAAATTTTGTTCAGTTCTTATTTTCAGTTATCTGGTTACTTTTTGTAATGTTAGATCAAGACTTATTTGAAGGTTGATATAATGCCAGAAGCAGCAGTGAAACTTTGTGACAGATTAGACTCCCTCACCTGACCTCACCTGACATCAAGTGTTCAAGGACGAGGAGTCCTATGGAGAATCTGTATCTTAGTATAGATATTTCAGTGTCACTGCAAAGAAAGTATGAGACAGCTGCAGCCCTGGAGAACAAATGCTTTCCCAGGATCTACCTTCTTCTCTATACACTGTATGCTGGTCAAGTAGAACATCAAGGGAACTTTTTCTGGATAGCCATAATATTAATCTTTAATATCTCTTGGAAAATAGTGTACTTAGGTTGGTAAAAAAATTTGGGGGAAGTAGGAAAAAAAAAAAAAGAACTTAGATTTGTATGCCCTGGTTCTTCTAGTTTTCTGTAAGAAGTCTGAGAGTAAATAAATATTGTAAATCTCTGCAGAGAAATCCCCCATTCTTTCTATAAAGTTTTCTGTTATAAGAGGAGGATAAGAAGGTATTTCTTGATTTGTAATTTCAGACATTTTGACCCAGCAGAAATAAAAGAGAAAATATATATAAAATTAGGAAAGAATAATTGAAATAATGTCCTTTATTCATTAAGATTGTGGAGCTAGGAAGGACTCGAGATATTTTGGATCTGTTTCTAAATCCCAAAATGTGCATAAAAAATTATCTGAAGATTTCCTATTTCAGTTTTTTACTAGACAGAATGAGTTTTATCCCTTTCTGAATTAATCTTTGAAGGCTGTAGAAATAATGAAAATGGTCAAGGAATTAACAGCATGGAATTGACAATTTTAAAAGAATTTTTGGTTTTGTTTCCATATAATTTAACTTAAGGCCTGTTTTATTCAGAAGTTAGGCATGAATACAAACACCAACAGGTCTGTCTAAATAAATAAGCATTAATTATTTATTCAACCTCCTACTCAGACATTACAGAGCACTATTGGTATATGATAGCCTGCAGTACAATTCAGAGAGGTTGTTTGTTTGTTTGTTTGTTGTTTTCTACCTAATTTGGTCAAGAAATCATGATTCTTGAAAAGCAAACTCTGAAGAAATTACCAAATTACTCTCTCAATATGACAATGTCGACCGGTGTATTCAGTTAATGTAGTGAATGTGTCCACTTTTAAATCATAGTCACAGTTTGAGGTAAATTTTTTGTAATACTAAAGAAACATATTTGAAATGGCATAACAAACAAAAAGCACATGTTTTTGCACCACATCTATACACACACATTTTATATTTAGCTATTTTTTTCAGTCATATATTTCCTCTTAAGTATGTTTTAGTGGAACTTTTCTAGACGTCATTTTTGCTTCAGATGGTAAGAAGTTATTCTTCTATTCTCAGTGATAAAGTGTGAAGCTGGATTTTTGATAATCTGTTCAATTGTTAAATATTTCAGTAGTTTTGATATGCTCATGCATATTTAAAGGAGTGCTTTTGTATCAAACTACTGAAGAATACTGAGCTTATTAGTCCTTTGAATAGAGACTAATATTTTAAATTATTCTTAAACAAACTGAATAAATTGGTATTTGTTACTACAGAGATAAAACTACAGTCTTGGAAATTTCCATTCATCTGCCATATTCCAGCACCCCAGTCAGCTAACTTCACAAGGAACCACTTTAGGATTTTAATTTAAAGAAAATGCTAACAACTTTGAGTGGTTTTTGTAATTATTATTCATAGTGTGACAAAATTTCATCTATTCAAAAATAATATATTTTAAGGGACTTCTTTATGTATTTGGGATAGAGTGGAAGGGAAATAGAAATTGTGCCTTCCATTCTTAAAGCATATAGACTAGTTTGAGGGGATATTAAACAAACATTTACCAGGTGCATGATTACAATTTCTTCCTATAATAACAGTGAAAACTAATGACTATTGAGATGGATTATGTTCCAAACATTGTTTTAAGCACCTTTACATATATTATTCATTTAATTTTCACCCCATTCCTAGGGTTTTATTGTTCCCATTTTTACATGTGAGAAGACTGAGCCCAGGAGCTTGCCTGGAATCAAAAGCTAAATTACTGGCACAGAGGAAAAGTAAGCAAAAACTCTACCTAACCTTTTAACCTCCATCCTATACTGGCTCTCTGTAAGAGTTCCCTATATATAAAATATATTATGAATTAAACAAAAAGAGAGTGTGGTTTCAGGGAACTCTTCTTTAATAGAAATATTTTAAAAGTAGCCTAAATAATGAGTAGGAATTATCCAGAAAATAAGGAGAAGGGTTCCAAGTGCTTTAAATGGGAACAAGTTTGACATGTCAAAATACTGAGAAGTGACTAGAAGGTAAAACATTTTGGGTAAAGTATTTTGTGAAATTAAAAGGAGCCACATCATGCAGGTCCATGAGGCCATCCTAAGGAATTAGTCACGGAAAGCCACTGACAATTTGTAAGCTCAGGGATGATGCGATCTGATTGCATCTTGTAACAATGTAAAGGGATAAGAGTGGACACAAGGATAGAAGACTATTGCCAGAATCTAGAAGAGAAATGATACTATTTTGGATAAGGGTAGTGGTGGTAGAACTTTTTTTAAGTGTGAAGTTAGTTAACATATATATCTGCATTCAAATTGAACAGTTTTGGTGATAATTTGAGTTTTGGAGAAGAGAAAGGTGCAGGTGCCAAGAGCTGTTACCTAACAAATTGGCAGATCAAAGTTACTATTCACTAAACTATAGTAAAAGAGGAACACTCTTTTCCTCATTCTTACATTAGCCAAAAAGTTGGATTTTATAGGTGAATTCTCTGACCAAGTCAAAGAAAATGTCCACTACATCAATCAAAGTAGCTGGATAGAAAAATCACATCATTTTACAACCAGAGCTATTCCAAGTTACCTATTCCAAACTATCAAATTTCCTTGTGAGAATATTCAGACCCTAAGTTTAAGAATGAACTCCCCAAGACTGACTAGATAAAATTAAAAATCTAATACTAAACTCATCACCATAAAAGAATCTATGATAAACACAAGATTACTTGATGGCAATTTCTGTTTTATACATTGATTTTTTAATTTAACATAAATTTTCTGTTTAGTTATATATTTCATTAATTTTCTTAGATAATCTTTTGACAAATTCCTTCTCTTCCCCTCCTCTTCCACCTCCCTCCCCTCCTTTATTTCCTTCTCCTTCCTCCTTCCTACATTCTAACTCCACTTCTCATTCTACCTTTCACCATTGAAGGATTATGGACCAAAGCAACTATAGTTCTCTCCAAGGATTTATTCTGCTTGACTTCACTGACCACCCCAAGCTGGAGGTGATGCTTTCAAGAGTTGTCACCATCTTCTACCTAATCACATTGGTGGGTAACACAGCCATCATTCTTGCAACACTCCTGGACTTCCATCTCCACACACCAATGTACTTCTTCTCCAGTAATTTATCTTTCCTGGATTTATGTTTCACCACTAACATCATCCTGCAGATGCTGTTCAACTTGTGGGGCACTGACAAGAGCATCAGCCATGGGGGCTGTATCATCCACCTCTATGTTTACATTTGGCTGGGATGCATGGAGTGCCTTCTCCTGGCAGTGATGTATTACGATTGTTTCATGGCCATCTGTAAGCCCTTGAATTATTTGGTCATCATGAGCCCTCATCTGTGCCTCAGGATGATTACCATCATCTGGGGTATTAGTTTGGCCAATTCTATAGCTTTATGTACACTCACCCTGCATTTGCCTAGATGTGGAAACAATATTCTGGATCATTTCTTGTGCGAGATGCCTGCTATGGTGAAATTAGCCTGTTTAGACACTGCAGCAGTTGAGTTATCTGTTTTTGCTTTAGGCGTTTTCCTTGTCCTTATACCCCTCATGCTTATTCTTATATCCTATAGCTACATCGCCAAAGCTGTGCTGAGAATGAGGTCAAAAGCAGGCCAAAGAAAAGGAATTAATACCTGTGGGTCTCATCTCACTGTGGTGTCCATCTTCTATGGAACAACTGTCTACATGTACCTGCAGCCAGGTAACAGTGATTCCAAGGACCAGGGCAAGTTCCTCACCCTCTTCTACACCATCATCACTCTAAGTCTCAAACCCCTCATTTACACTTTAAGGAACAAGGACATGAAGAATGCAATGAAGAAGCTGATAAGAGTTGAGCACAAAGCTGCAAAGATGAGGAGGAACTGGTGGTGATGGAAAATATTAGAGTAACTAAGGCAATCAAATACACTTCCAAGTTGTCTTCAACTTGTACTGATCTCTAGATCAAGGATCAGTTAATATAATAATTCTTGTGGGGGAGCAGATGTGGTTCAAGCATTTGAGAGCTCTTAGGTTTGGTTCCCAGTGCTTCCTAAAAATAAAAAACAACAACAACAACAAGCAAACAAATGAAAAAATCAGTGTGCCTCAGTGTTTGAACACTGGCTTCCCATAAATCGAGATGGTGGTTTGTTCCCCTGCCCCAGTACCTCAAAAATAAATAAATAAATAAAAGAATTCTTGTGAACAAAACTTTTGTGGTTACAAACAATATTATAACCATTTACTTACTTCTTTTATGCCTCTAATTATTGGCATGTCTTCAGGGAAAATGGGTCATTAGAAATTTTTATTTTTGCTGGAAATATAATAAAAAAAACTTGTATGTTTTGCCTTATTCTAAAGCTTCATAGAAACTGATTTGGTGGTCTATTTTTCTTTTGACTCCTACTGCTGGGATCATCAGTATCATTTTGAGTTCATGTGAAATAATAATACACAAATAATTATTTGGTATATTAAATATGCTCTGATACCATCTAGGCATTGATGTGTGTTGGTGCAGGGCAATGCAATCTATTAGACAGTAATTGAAACAATTCACTCTTCCTTTAGTCAACGTGATATCAATAACTTGAGTAAAGGGTGATTGTTATTTAACCCAGTTATTTCTTCAGCATGATATAAGGAAGAGAAAATGCAGGCAAATTAAAAGGATTTAGAGGTAACAGCACATTCATCCATTTCTCATTTATTCATGAAACATTTATTCCATGATGGTCTGAATTTCAATGGAAGAAAAATATGGCCAGTATGCAATTAGTAAGCTTTTGACATAGAGGTGTGGATGATGCAATTTATGTGAATTTTGAGAATGTGGTATTATTTGTATTTAATGGAATTAATAAAATGGGTAAATCTTTGTATTTCCATTATTCATGATGAAGCCAGATTTTTTTGAATATATGATGAATTCAGAATTAATTTCATATATTCTGTTATATGACAGCTTTCTTGAAAAGACTCCATTACTTAATAATTGTAATCAATCTAGATGAATTTAGCAGGATACATTTCTGAAAACTAAAAATAATATTTCCCCCTCTATCACTTCAAAATTCTTGAAATGGGAAGAGGGAGGAGTCACTGGATAATTATTTACTTTCCCAATCAGAACAACATATTAATAATTCGCATAAAATATATTTAATTTGATGTATGATATTGTTGATGCTCTTATCTTCCATATAATAATACTTTTAGAGTTTCCTTCAGACACAGTTCACCCATCCACAAAAAAGTCCATGGGAGAAGTAAGCCCTGATATATGCAATCTAGCCATCCCATCCAGCACTTTTGGAGTTGGAAAGTTTGTTTTTAGAGTTAGGAGATATATTAGGTTAGGAGATATATTAGGTTATTTTATAGCCTCAGAAATTAAATTACAACAAAAATATAATAGTAATAAACTCTTAGGAGATCATTAAATTTTATAACTGTAATTGGTTGTCTGGCTGTGTATTTTATTTTCTCATTAGTTTGAATCTCTTCTGCATTTATATTGCAAATCAAGCTGTATTTCAAATACTTAACCTCACCTTTACTTCTCCGAAATAAATGTACACACTCAGACCATTGTACTAAGATATAAGAAATCCTTTCAATACATGGAGCTTCTATAGGTTAATCAGTAATGCCTGGGTGATATGAAGATTATCAAGAAGTTTAGCCTGACCTCAAATTGTGGAATGATATATGGCTTGAAAAGTAAGTGATAATAGTACATAATAATAATGAAAATTAAATCTAAGTCTCTCTTTACAGAAAGATTGCTTTTCTGACCTAGTTCTCACTCCAGCATTCATGAGAATTTACCACAGAATCTCTACTTATCTAATGTAAACAGTCTGCCGGTAAAAGTCGATATTCTTGAAGGCATATGAACTGATTAAAGGGAAAGAAAAGGGTGAAACAAACATTAAATAGGACGTGAAGATCAGAACTTGAATCCCAAATGTACCTTACATTGAAAAAAAAAAACACATATCAAAGCCTTTACTTTCTTAAATTTGAAATAAAGATTGAGAATGTCTTTTACAATGTAAACTTGGTTTGAGATTCACATGTAGTTTACCATTTAATGAGAGTAGAATGCCAACATAAGCATATACTTATTGATCATTTGTAAGTTTATAAAATATGATATTATGTCACAGTATGCAGAACCGTGTGTGGAAATGGCTGTAGAAACGGATTCCTGAACACACGCTGATCACACGCTGATGACCTCCTTTTCTCCTGTCACCTCAACCGCTGATTTTCTCTTTAGCTTTCAACATAATGATTTGTAAATGATTCACTATCCTTATTTCATCTCTCACATGAGCTAAAACTATCCAGAATGGACAGTTAAGGATACCTCTTGTGTGGAAGGATACAAGGACTTGCCAAAAAGGTGTGCTGTTGCCAGGCTCAGGCTGGAAGCCAGAGGTCCAAACGCAAGACTACAATGAATCTGACTGACAGAATTAAAATGATTTTGTGTCTCCTTCTCCCTGAGTTACAAATAAAGATGGAAGGTGAGGCATATAAGCAACATCACCATTTTTTATCTCCTTTATAGATATACTTAGAGGACAACACCAAACCATCCAAACCTAAGTACTAAATGACTTAGCACTTATTGCACAAGTGCAAAGGCTCTTCCGAAATGTGAGCGGTCTTCTTATTTAAAGGAAGTGGAAGCAGGTTCATGAAGTAGATGGAAGATAGGTTGAACTTTAAGTAACCTCTAAGATCTGAATTTGGCAGAAACGATTCAGGATGAAAAATAAAGAAGAGTAGCAGAACACTGGAGCTTAAAAACCAGAATATCAGTAAATTGTTTCAGGGAACAAAAGTATGTTGATAAATACAGTCCAGCCTAAACAACCATTAAATAAATATGTATAAAATCCCTACTGTGTGGGAGGCACTATGTAAAACCCCTGGTGTTTGAATTGTACACAATCCACATTTGGGA
>JAQZBX010008448.1:0-48045 GCA_029593785.1 Cabassous unicinctus | reverse complement strand
ATAAAATGATGACTAGAAGGCAACAAAAAATTACAAACCACTCTGAGAAACAGAAAAACATGGACCAATTCAATGAACAAACTAAAAACCAGGAAGTGATGCAGAACATGAAACAATTAATCAAAGCTTTCCAAACAAATAGCATGGACCAACTTAAAGAAGTGAAAGAAGACATTAAGAATATCAAGAAGACACTGGGAGAACATGCTGAAGAAATTATAAACATACCCCAAAAGATAATGGATATTATGGTTACCAATGGCACAATCCAAGAAATCAAAAAGACTCTGGATTCACATAACAGCAGATTTGAACAGGCAGAAGAAAGAATTAGTGATGTGGAAGATAGTACATCTGAAATCAAACAGATAGAAGAACAAATAGACAAAAAGAGAGAAAAAATCAAGCAGGGACTCAGGGAATTAACCGACAACACAAAACGCTCGAACATGTGTATTATGGGCATCCCAGAAGGAGAAGACAAGGGAAAGGGAACAGAAGGAGTGTTGAAGGAAATAGTGGCTGAAAACTTCCCAAACCTATTGAGAGAGATGGATGTGCAGATCCAGGAAGCACAGTGCACCCCAAATAGTATAAATCTCAACAGGCAAACTCCAAGACATATACTTGTCAAAATGTCCAATACTCAGGACAAAGAGAAAATACTCAAGGCAGCAAGAGAAAAGAGAACCATCACATACAAGGGAAACACAATAAGATTAAGTGCTGATTTCTCAGCTGAAACCATGGAAGCAAGAAGACAGTGGTATTACATAGTCAAAATACTAAAAGAAAAAAAATTCCAGCCACGAATTCTCTATCCAGCAAAACTGGCATTCAAAAATTATAGAGAGCTAAAAAATATTCACAGATAGACAGAAATTAAGAGAGTATGTCAATAAGAAACCTGCACTTCAAGAAACACTAAAGGAAGTTCTACACGTTGAAAGGAAAAAACAAGGGAGAGACAGTTGGAGGAGAGTTTTAAAGCAACTAAAAAGACAAAAACAGAAACAAAACTGCATATAACACACATTAACCCAAAGAAAAAATGGCTGATGTAAGAAATTTATTATGAGTAATAGCACTGAATGTTAATGAACTAAATTCAGCTATCAAGAGACACAGATTGGCAGAATGGATAAGGAAATATGATACATCTATATGCTGTCTACAAGAAACCCACCTTTTACCCAGGGATTCAAGGAGGCTGAAAGTGAATAGCTGGAAAACCATTTTACAAGCTAACAATAGCCAAAAATGGGCAGGAGTAGCTATTCTAATATCAGACAAAACAGACCTTAAATGCAAAACTATTGTAAGAGACAAAGATGGACACTATATATTAGTAAAAGGGGTAATCTCTCAAGAAGAGAGAACAATCATAAACATTTATGCACCTAATTGGGGTGCCTCAAAATACATGAGGCAAATTCTGGAAATGCTAAGTGAAGAAATAAATGCCTCTACAATTATAGCAGGGACTTTAATACACCATTATCATCATTAGACAGAACATCAAGACAGAGAATCAATAAAGAAAAAAGGCTCTCAACAATACATTAGAGGACCTGGACTTAATAGACATATACAGAACACTCCACCCAAATACAGCAGGATTTACATTCTTTTCGAGTGCACATGGATCATACTCCAAGATAGACCACATGCTAGGCCACAGAACAACTCTCAATGAATTCAGAAAGATTGAGATTATACAAAGTAATTTCTCTGACCATAACGGAATGAAGTTGGAAATCACTAAGGGCCAGAGAAACCGGTTAGGCACAAGGATATGGAAGTTAAACAACATACTCTTAGACAAACAGTGGGTCAAGGAGGAAATCTCAAAGAAATCAGTAACTACCTTGAGGAGCTTACTCAATGGGGGAAAATGTTTGCAAACCATATGTATAAGTCAGTGAAAGGGGTGCTGATGCAAAGTACCAGAAATCTTTTGGATTTTATAAAGGGTACTTATTTGGGATATAAGCTTACAGTAACAAGGCTATAAAGCATAAGTTACTTCCCTCACCCAACTCTGTTTCCATGTGTTGGAGCAAGATGGCTGCCAACATTTGCAAGGGTTCAGTCTCTCCCTTCTTCTTAAGGCCCCATGGTTCCAGCTTCTTCCAATATCAGCTGTAGGCTGGCATAATTCTCATCTCTCTCCCAGGGCTCATTCCTCTCTGGGCTCAGCCACTCTGTTCTCTCCACAAGAGCAGCTGTAGACTATCTGGTGAATGGCTCATCTCTCTTCCAACGCTTCTGCCAAGTCTATTGGAGGCTTCTCTCTTTCCTCATGTATCCGTTTCTATGTGTATTTACTTCCTAAGACACCAGCATTAAACTGTAATGTTCTCCTCTGCCATGTCATTTTCTCTGTGAGTCCCCACACACCAGGCACAAAAGGACAAATATTATATGGTCTCACTAATATGAATTCATATGAGGAGTAAACCTTGTAGCTAAACTATAGATTATATGTTACAAAGGTTAGAATATGGGTTAAGAAGGCAAGATCATACTGAGTATATGTAGAATGATTAATAAGGTTGATTATAAGTGTGTGGAAATGGATAGAGGTGATGGTAACACATCATAATTAGTATAATTAACATTGCTGATTATAAATGTGGTTATGGCTGAAAGGTGTAGTGTGGGGAGGGTAATGCCATTTGAAAGAAAGCTAGAGGGTAATCTAGGGACTGTATAACATAGTTATTCCAGTATGATGAAAATTGTAGTTAATAGTACAAATACAAGAATGTTCCTCTATTACAAGGTGTTAAGAATATGGTGAGGCATGGGAAAATACAACTAATATAGCATTAACCTATAGTTAACAGTAATATTGTAATTTTTTGCAGCAATGTCAAAGAAGGTACTTTATCAATGTGAAGGGTCAACAATGGGGGTATATGGGTTATGGGATTTTCACTTTGAGTAATGAAAATCTATTAAAATGAAATGAGACAAAGAAAGCACCACCCTATGATGAAACTGCAATCCATTAAGTGTGTATTTTGGATGGATTGTACAAGGCAGGAGGCCATATAACACAGTGATGCTCATGTTGGGTGATGGACAGTAGTTAACAGTACAAATATGAGAACATTCTATCATGAACTATAGCAAACATACAATGCAAAAACATGCTGTTAATAATAGGATCATTTGTGGAAAATACACCAAATGTAAGCTATGGACTATAGATAGCAATAATATTATCATGATGCTTTTTCATCATTTGTAAAAAACGTGTCACAGAAATGTAAGGTGTTGGTGGTTGGGTGATGTATGGGAATCCTGTATGGTATGCATGATTGTTTTGTAAATCCGCAATATACCTAATAAAAATACACTCTATGAATGTCCTGTAATGGTAATCAAAGGTCATAGATGAAGCACATGAAGTGTGAAAGCCCACGTGATCACCTTTGGATTAGTTCATACTTTTCCACCCAAGGATGTGACAATTGTTATTAAAATGGAAAACTGAGGATCATAATTAAAGATTGGCATCCTCCCTCTGTAGCCAGTGCTGAAATTACAGGTTACATCATTTATTACAGTATAGTACAGGAAATGTTGAAATACATGAATAAGTTATTGAGCTTTTTGTAGACAATAAGCTTTTGCCAAAACAAACAAACAAATGAAAAAAATCCAACTTTCAATGGGGAGCAGATGTAGCTCAGTGGTTGAGTGCCTGCTTCCCATGTTTGAGGTCCTGGGTTCAGTCCCTGGTATTTCCTAAAAAATACTACATATATGTATATGTAGTATGTATATGTAGTATTTTATATATACATATATAACAATTGAGGTGGGCATCCTGGGGCAAAGTCTTACCTGCTGTTGTCCTAAAATCGAACACCCTGGAGAGGAAGAAGTTCTGTTATCTGAAATGTAGAAGAGACATTCAAATTCCTTTAAACAGGGAACCACTAAGGCCACTAGCAAACACCAGCCCAAGACAGGACAAATGCCCAGAAAAGACTGGGGGAATCCTGCACTTTGCATTCATCTTGGGCTGCCCTGCCCTGACAGAGAAGACCAGCCAAGACAAAGTTAATTTTCAAAAATAATCAGAGGTCTTTTTTTCCTTAGATATGTTTGGTTTTGTTAGTTCCTGACACTCAAGAAAATCTGTCATATCAGTATCTGGATAAAAAAAAACAAGAAACAGACATCTCAGGGAATAAACCCCAGAGTTAATATTTTAAAATATTAAAATGTACAGTGGGCAACAAAGATTACAAGACACACACACAGGAAATGATTGTTCATCTGAAGGAAGAAGATAAAAATCCTTAAACATCAATGTAGAAGACGAGACTGTAGACAAACTGAACAAAACCTTTTTTAAAAATTTGTTTAAGTATATCACTCATACACAAACATACATAAACAATAAGTGTATACTAATAGTTGTGAACTTACAAAACAAACATATATAACATCATACAAATCTCTCATACCTCACCCTACTACCAATAACTTACATTGTTGTGAAACATTTTTAACTAATGATTAAAGAGCATCCTCAAAATATTACAACTAACCAAAATATTTTCCCCCAACCCACCCTGTTATTATTTTTCATATCATTTATACATCAACATGCATAAACAATAAGCGTATAGTAAAAGTTGTGAATTGAAAAAGCAAATATTCATAACATCATACAGGGGTCCCATACATCAACCTGCCACAAACAGCTTGCATTGTCATGAGACATTTGTTACAATTTATGAAAGAATATTGTCAAAATGTTACTACTAATTATAGTCCTTATCTTACTTTTGGTGCAGTTTCCCCAAACACACCCTATTATCATTTTAAAATGTATTTTTATGACAGAGCTTGTAAACCTACACAAAAATCATGCATATGTGCAGAATTACTGAACAACACCCCTCCATCAACACACCACACCCTGGTGGAATATTTGTTACAGATTATGAGATAACATCATCCAACCATTACCAGGTCCACAGTGTACATTTGACATGCCTTCTCCATACTCCCCCATCATCAACAGTACCTATTTGGCACAGATGCAAGAATATAACATTATTTCTGTTAACCACACTCCATAGGTCATTCCAGTTGTATTTTTCCCATGCCTCTCCACATTACCACCACTCTGCAATACTGATGTACATCTGATCTTGTTCACAAAAGACACTTTTGCATCTGTACCATCAACCAAAGTTCTCATCCACCTCTGGGTTTACTGTGCTATTCAGTCCCTATATTATTCTCTAGCTTTCTGTCAATTGGCATTTACATCCCTAGACTACCCTTTTCAGCCACAGTCCAATTTAGAAACCAGGTGTTACTCACTGTAATGTGTTATCATCAACTCTGTACATTTCCACACTTTTACAGTAAAGCTAATTAAAACTTCTACATACATTAAATATCAGTAGTCCATCTCAGTCCTCCTCTTATCTCATTTAAGAATCCACCACCTACCACCAGGTCTTGAAGATATTTTCCTATATTTTCTTCTAGAAGTTTTATGGTTCTTGCTTTTATATTTAGGTATTTGATTCATTTTGAGTTAACTTTTTTATAGGGTGTGATATAGGGGTCCTCTTTCTTTCTTTTGCTACAGATATCAAATTTTCTCACCACCATTTGTTGAATGGACTGTTCTGTCTGAGCTGGATGGGTTTGACAGGCTAATCAAAAATCACTTGACCATAGAAGTAAGGGTCTGCTTTTTAACCACCAATTCAGGTCCATTGATCTATGTGTCTGGCTTTATGCCAGTACCATGCTGTTTTTATCATTGTGACTAGGTAGTACAACTTAAAGTCTGGAAATGAGAGTCTTCCAACTTTGCTCTTCCTTTTTAACATATTTCTGGCTATTCAGGAAATCTTACCTTTGCAAATAAATTTGATAATCATGTTTTACGTTTATTTAAAAAACGCTGGTAGAAATTTAATCAGGATTGCATTCAATCTGTATATCAATTTGAATAGAATTGACATCTTAATGATACTTACCATTGCAATCCATGAGCATGGAATATTCTAATAATTATACGGGTCTTTTTTATTTCTTTTAACAATGAGTTGTAGTTTTCTGAATAAAAGTACTTTAAATCATTGGCTAAGTTTATGCCTGAATATTTGAATTTTATCTGTCATATTTTATTTTCATCAATCTTTTTATGCTTTTAGTTACTTTTATTGATATAATCTTCATTTCTAGATTCTCTTCGAGGCCTTTCTCTCCTGTCTCCTCAGCATTGCCTTTTAACCCAATATTGCACTAAATAGAGTTGGTGAAGAGTCACTGCCACTGTTAGTGGGAAAAGGAAGGCAACTATAAAGGTATAAAGGACCTTCTGAACTTCTACATGGTTGTAGAGTACCGCTCCATTCAGAACAACATCTGGCCTTCCCTGCAAAGATTGTACTGTACTTGAATCAAAGCAGTTACTCCCTAATGGCCATGAATGGAATTGGTTGCCAAAGAAATTTTTGGCCTCTCCCTTTCCCTTAACTCCATCATGGAAGAATCCTTCTCTAAAGCTAGGTTCCACATGAGGATTTTTGAGGAAGGTGACTAGGACAAGAAATTTTTCATGTAGTTAAGTAATCAAGAAATATTAATCCAGGTTTGTTTCAGAGTTACTTGTCCATATACATTTTTAAAAGTTCAAGTTTAGTTTCACAATAATTCTTTTTCCCTGAAATTACTTTTAGGGTAATATTTAAAATGAGAGATGTTTTGTAACACTGTAAAATACACTGGAAATATAACATTCCAGTGAACACGAAGATGGTAAACTCTTTAATCAGAGTATATAAAATGAAAAAAGAATCCATACAATTTCTGTGCTGAATACTGTTTAAACATATTAATAAGAAGTTTTCCATGTTGCATCAAATACTCTATGAAAGTGCATCTCAAATGCCTCTGCACACTGAATTCATCTGGGAGTTTTAAAAAATTCTAATGCCTGGATCCCATTCAGAGATAAGAATTTAATTGTTCCTGTGTTTGGCATGGGTATTCTGAGTTTGAAAAGTCTCAGATGTTTTCAGAAGGCATCAGAATTTTGAGAACCACTCCTCTATGGAGCTTAGATCCAAAACATGGCCTCAGACTCACACTTTATAATAAGTGGGTCTGCAGCATGGTCATGTCAGAGAGATTGGTAGAAAATCAGAATCATCACCACCACCCCCAGCAGACCTACAGGATCAGGATCTGCATTTTAACAAGGACCCAAAGGATTCATATCCTGGGGGATACATTGAAGAGTGATTAGCACTGGTTCAGAATTCTTTCCAATGTCTCATTTCACAATGCATAACACCTGTGCATAACAATGAAGATTCTGCCACTGCCTCATTCTGTTCATATGAAAACAAAGACATGTTCAAGAAGATTATCTCAGAAACTAGTTTGTCTACATTGTAATAATTTAGGTACCTGGATCTTGGTCCTAGGTCCAGCATTTTCCAAACATTCAAAACAATGTACTCTTCATTAAAATAATGAATAACACAGTCACACTTAGAATGACAAATAGGAATCTTTCCTTTTTCTATACATTTTCAGCCATATTTCCCAGGCATAACAGTTTTGAAATACTTTTTTCGTGTGTATATCCCCAAATTTACATTATATACCTTCATTTTTAATTTTGTCTTTGCCAATTAATATTCAATAGATTGACTTCTTTGTGGCACCCCATAGCGTATTTGACAATCCCAATACTTCCAAAATAATCATATCATAAGTATAAATTAATTCATTTTTTGCATCATGCAAATATTATTTATTGCTAAATCTGGCTGTTTACAAATTTCTTGTTTATATAATTTTCTTCTTGCATTATTTTGTCATTAGCTTCATTTTTTAAAATCACACATTTATAATATTTTTTTTCCAAAACACTCTCAAAGTTACTGCTGCCACTCTGCTACATATAGTCAAATTTATCTCACAATATACTGTGCCCAGATTTTTCACTTGAGGTGTCTGCTGTGAAATTAGGTACACCCAAGACTTGTCCTCCACATGCCCTATAGCAACAAAGAACAGAAAATTGAATCTTCACCTACTTTTGCCCTTAATCTTTCCCCGTTTTAACCATCCTACCAAGAATGGGGTAGAGGTATCATTTATTGTTTTCCTGAAATCTGAAAAAGGAGCAATACATTTAGAAATTTATATAGTTCTACAAACACAGATAGTATGGTTCAATATATTGTTACTATGTCACTTATCTAATTAATATAATGAAATTCCATTCAAACTTCACACTGAATTTCCTGACAAAGTTGAGAAACTGATTCTAATATTTATTTAAAAAACAAAGACCCAAGAGTAGTGCCATTGAACTTTTTGCTCTGGTCCATCTGGGAACTTCTTGCTCTTCATGCTCAGGGCCTGACAAGGAGTAAAGAACTCTTTGCAGGAGTTCTTGATCTGGCCTATCAAGAGGAAGGAGGTATGCTGTTTTATAAGAGGGACAAGAAAGAATATGTTTGGCAACCACATGATTTAATTAGGCACCCTTGCCTTACTGTGCAAATAAATGGACAAGAGCAGCATATCCTGCATGAGAAGGGCATTGTGGCCAGGACATCACACCCAAGAGAGTTGATGACTTGGCACCTGGTAAGGTTCTTAGGCAAGCAGTGGGGTTTGGTGGGAGTGAGGGAAATGTAGAATGAACAAAATGGGCAATATTGAATATCAGTTGTGACCCCAATGTTACCAGATTAAGTTCTTGACTGTGTTGCAGAAATGAATTTCAAGAGCATGGCTGGGTTAGTTAGGCCTGTAATTTATTAAGGTAGGGAGATCCCATTTATCTATTTTTCCTTTTGCTGCTCATGCTTTGTATGTGAAGTTCATGACACCATTTCCTATTACAAGGTCCTGTAGATGCTTCCTTACATTTTCTTCCAAGTTCTTTAAGTTCTTTGCCATTATATTTTGATCTTTGAACCATCTTGAGTTGATTTTCGTATAAGATGTGAGATGGTGTTCCTCTCTCTTTCTTTTGGATATGGATATATCCAGTTCTCCATGCACCAGTTGTTGAAGAGACTATTCTTTCCCAACTGAGTGGGCTTGGTGGCCTTGTTGAATATCAGATGACTGTGTATGTGAGGATTTATATCAGGCCACTTAATTTGGTTCCATTGGTCAATGTGTCTATACTTGTGCCAATACCATGCATTTTTCACCACTGTAGCTTTGTAGTATGTTTTAAAGTCAGGTAATGTGATACCTCCAACTTCATTTTTCTTTTTCAATATGTCTTTGGCAATTCAGGGCCTCTTACCATTCTGAATAAATTTTGTAGTTAGTTTTTTGAATTCCTTAAAAAAGGCAGTGTTGATTTTTATTGGGATTGATTTAATCTGTAGATTAGTGTGAGTAGGCTAGACATCTTGATGACGTTTAGTCTTCCTATCCATCAACAGGGAATATTATGCTATTTACTTAAGTCTCCTTTGATTTTCATTGAGTTTTTTTGTAGTTTTCTGTATATACGTCCTTTACATCTTTAGTTAAATTTATTCCTAGGTATTTGATTCTTTTAGTTACTATTGTAAATGATATTTTTTTTCTTGAATTCCTCCTCAGATTGTTTCTTATTTGTGTACAGAAATGCTAATGATTTTTGAGCATTGATCTTATAGCCTGTGATGTTACTGAACTCTTTTATGAGTTTCAGAAGCCTTGCTGTAGATTTCTCAGGGCTTTCTACATAGAGGACCATGTCATCTGCAAATAATGAATTTTTTAATTCTTCTTTTCCAATTTGGATGCCTTTTAAATCTTTTCCTTGCCTCAGTGCTCAAGCAAGTACTTCTAAGACAATGTTAAATAGGAGTGGTGATAGAAAGCATCCTTGTCTTATTCCCAATTTCAGAGGGAAGGCTTTTAGGATTTCACCATTGAAGATGGTGTTAGCTTTGAATTTTTCATATATACCCTTTATCATGCTCAAAAAGTTTTCTTCTACTCCTATTTTTTGTAGTGTTTTTATCAGGAAAGGGTGCTGTGTTTTTTCAAATGCTTTTTCTACATCTGTAGAGATGATCATGTGATTTTTTTCTTTAAATCTCTTTATGTGGTGTATTACATTGATTGCTTTTCTTATGTTGAACCATCCCTGCATACCCGGGATAAATCCCACTTGGTCATGGTGTATAATTCTTTTGATATGTGCTTGACTGCCATTAGCAAGTGTTTTGTTGAGGATTTTAGCATCTAGGTTCATTAGAGAAATTGGTCTGTAATTTTCCTTTCTTGTGGTATCTTTCTTTGGCTTTGGTATTAGGATAATATTGGCATCATAGAATGTGTTAGGCAATGTTCCTTCTACTTCTATTTTTTGGAAGAGCTTAAGCAGAATTGGTTTTAGCTCTTTCTGGAATGTTTGGAGAATTCAGCTGTGAAGTCATCTGGTCCCAGGCTTTTCTCAAATGGGAGGTTTTTGATGTCTGAATCTATCTCTTTACTTGTAATTGGACTATTAAGTTCATCAATTTCTTCCTTCATCAATGAAGGCTGTTTGTGAATTTCTAGGCATTTGTCCATTTCCTCTAAATTATCATTCTTTTTGGCATATAATTTTTCAAAGTATTCTCTTATGATGCTCTTTATTTCCATAGGGTCAGTAGTAGTATCCTCTTCTTCATTCCTTATTTTGTGTACTTGCATCTGCTCTCTCTTTTTCTTTGTTAGTCTGGCTAAGGGTTTGTCAATTTTATTGATCTCAAAGAACCAGCTTTTGGTTTTGTTTATTTTTTCTATGGCTTTCTTATTTTGTATTTCATTTAGTTCTGCTCTAACTTTGTTACTTCTTTCTTTCTACTTCCTTTGGGGTTAGTTTGTTGTTGTTTCTCCAATTCTTCCAGGTGTACAGTTAGGTCTTCAATTTTAGCTCTTTCTTCTTTATTAATATATGCATTATATGACTATAAATTTCCCTCTCAGTGCAGCTTTGGCTGCATCCCATAGGTTTTGATACGTTGTGTTGTCATTTTCATTAGTTTCAAGGTAGTTTCTGATTTCTTTTGAAATTTCCTCCTTTACCCACTGTTTGTCTAAGAGTGTCTTGTTTAGCTTCCATATCTTTGTGCCTAATCTGGTTCTCTGACCCTTAGTGATTTCCAATTTTATTCCATTGTGGTCAGAGAAATTACTTTGTATAATCTCAATCTTTCTGAATTCATTGAAAGTTTGTGGCATAGCTTGTGGTCTATCTTGGAGTATGATCCATGTGCATTTGAGAAGAATGTATATGTTGCTGTATTTGGGTTTAGTGTTCTGTATATGTCTATTAGGTACAGATCCTCTAATGTATTATTCAGAGTGTTTGTTTATTTATTGATTCACTGTCTACATGTTCTGTCTGATGGTGATAATGGTGTATTAAAGTATCCCCACTATAAGTGTGGAGGTTTTTATTTTCCCACTTAGGTTTTCCAGTGTTTGCCTCATGTATTTTGAAGCACCCTGATTAGGTGAACAAATATTTATCATTGTTCTCTCTTCTTGGAAGATTACCCCTTTTACTAATATATACTGTCCATTTTTATCTCTTACAAGAGTTTTGCATTTACAGTCTCTTTTGTCTGATATTAGTATAGCTACTCCCACCCTTTTTTCATTATGGTTTGTTTGGAAAATGTTTTCCAGACACTCACTTTCAGCCTCCTTTTATCCCTTGGTCTAAGGTGGGTTTCTTGTAGACAATAAATAGATGTCTCATTTTTCGTTATCCATTCTGCCAATCTGTGTCTCTTCACTGGTGAGTTTAATCCATTAACATTCAGTGCAATTACTCTCAAGGAATTTCTTCCATGAGCCATATTTTCTTTATGTTTAGGTATGTCATATGTTGTTTTTATTTCTCTTTTTGTCTTTTCAGTTTTTCTTACACTCTCCTCAAACTTTCTCTCTCCTGTTTTTTCCTTTTAACCTGTAGAACTTCCTTTAGTATTACTTCAAGTGCAGGTTTCTTATTGGCATATTCTCTTAATTTCTGTTTATCTGTGAATATTTTGAACTCTCCATCATTTTTGAATGCCTGCTTTTCTGGATAGAGAATTTGTGGCTGGAAACTTTTTTCTTTGAGTACCTTGACTATGTCATCCCACTATCTTCTTGCCTCCATGGTTTCAGATGAGAAAGCAGCACTTAATCTTATTGTGCTTCCCTTGTATGTGATGATTCTCTTTTCTCTTGCTGCTTTTAGTATTTTCTCTTTGTCTTGAGCATTGGACATTTTGATAATTATATGTCTTGGAGTAGGCCTGTTGAGATTTATACTGTTTGTGGTGTGCTGTGCTACCTGGATATGTACATCCATCCCTCTTAGTAGGGTTGGGAAGTTTTCAGCTATTATTTCCTTCAACTCTCCTTTTGTTCCCTTTCCTTTTTCTTCTCCCTCTGGGATGCCTATAATGTGTATGTTTGTTTGTTTTGTGTTCTCAGTTAAATCCCTAAGTCCCTCCTGTTTTGTTTTTTATCTTTTTATCTATCTGTTCTACAATCTGTTTCATTTCAGATGTACTGTCTTCCAAATCACTAATTCTTTCTTCTGCCTCTTCAAATCTGCTGTTATGTGAATCCAGCATCTTTTTAATTTCTTGGATTGTGCCATTCATCATCATCATATCCATTATCTTTTTATGTATGTTTACAATTTATTCAGTATGTTGTCCCAGTGTCTTCTTAATATTCGTAATCTCTTCCTTCACTTCATTAAGTTTGTCCATGATATTTCTTTGGACAGCTTTAATTAGTTTTTGATATTCTGCATCTCTTCTTGGTTTTTAGTCTGATCATTGTAATGCTCCATGTCTTCCTGTTTCTTAGTATGGTTTGTAAATTTTTGTTGCCCTGTGGTCATCATTTTATCTTGATGGATTTATTCTGTTAATTAGCTTCTCTCTGCTCTAGAGTTTTATTTAGCTGGTGTTTCTGTGTGTGTGTGTGTTAAGTTTTCTCTTTGACACTCTCTTCTTCTTTTATTTCCTTGATTTTTTCTATGTTCCCTTGAAGGAATATGATTAGGGTGAGAGGAGACAAAAGAGGTAAGAAATGAAAAAGGATAATAGTAATATTGATAAATGTTAAAAGAGTGGCTGCATCTGATTTAGTAAAATGTATATTTAACTCATGTAGGCAGTGTAGAGTAATATGGGGGAAAAAGTGGAGTACTTATAACAGAATGGGAAACCAAATAGAGAAAACTATATAGAATGATTTAAAAGGCCAGAATGATGAGGAGAGAGGGAAAGACTAAACAAAGGGCTGAAAGGAAAAAGTTAATAATAAGAAAAATAGAAAACAGAATAGAAAAGATAGAAATCAACACCCATGAAGTTGAGGACTAATGAAAAAAGGTGGAATGCAGAACCACAACAGAAAGCAGTAGGTGGAAAGATGAAGGAAGGAAAAGAGATAGCATGGGTAGACAAAATCACTACACATAGAGAATGGAAAATCAAAAGAAAAGAAGATACAAGGTAGCAGCACTTAATTTTAACAAAAGCAGGTGGGGAGGAAAAAGGTAAACAAAGCAAGAAACAAACAAAGAAAGAAAAACCAATCAAACACACAAACATCAGTCAAACAAAGCCAAGGAAGAACAGCATTCCTTTTTGGGCCTTTGTGGAGCCTCTTAGCCTGTGTTAATCAATCAATTACTCTGCAGCCTTCTCTCTGCAGGTTTTGAGGCAGATTTTAGTGATTAAATTAACTTAAAAATTTTTTTAAGAAATAAGGAACCCAAAAGAAGGCCTCTTCTGGACCACCCCCTCCACTGAGGGGACCCTAAATAGGCTTGTGGAAACTTATCAAACACTTCCCAATACCTGATACACCCAGGGGAGCTGAGACTCTGACACTCAGCATGGAATTATAAAATTGGCTGGCCCCACCCCCTCCTAATCCAAGCCTCTGTGTCCCAAAGCTTTTAGGTAAATCAGGCTTCCTCAGAAGATTTGCTTCTCTTCTCAGCCCGAGCACCACTTCTAGCTGGAGGGTTTGCTCCCAAAAAGCTGCAAGCGGGTCCAGGCAGCCAAACTAACAGAAAAAACTCCTCTTTCCCTATGCCAGGACTCTCCCACTCTTGGAGAGTGCTCCTTTTCACTGGGTTTCTGGGAGCATGGGGCTTAGCTATCTGGGTCGATTTCTAGCTAGGGAAAAAAACTCACAATTTTATATTGAGCAGTCCACCTTGCTGTCTAGCTCCCTCCAGATCTATGTCCCCAAGGTTCTTGCTCTGCAGGTTCCCAGAAGAGACCACCTGGGCAGGATTGTCCCCAATCAGCCATCCGCCATGAGTGAAATGGTGAGTGCCCACTTAAACCGATGCCATCTTCCACCTCTCCCAAAATGAACATTCCTGGCAACAAATTTTTAATATAGGATATGATCCGCTTCCTGACTTAGGATTGTGGGGATTTTTCTCATTTGAACATTTGTCTTTTCATGTCTTTGACCCAATTTTTAAATTGGATAGTTTGTCTTTTAATAGTTGAATTGTATGATCTCCTTGTTTATCATGGATATTAAACCCTTATGAGATTGTGAATGCCAAATATTTTCTCCTATTGAGTCATCTTCCTTTTTGCCCTTTTGACAAAGTCCTTTGAGGTGGAAAAAGTGAATTTTGAGGAGGTCCCATTTATCTAGTTTTTCTTTTTTGCACAAGCTTTGGGTGTAAGGTTTAAGAAACTACTGCCTACCACTAGATCTTGAAGATGTTTTTCTATATTTTCTTCTACGAGTTTTATGGTTTCTCTTCCCTTCCCAAGATGGCTCACTTTACTGTCTGCTCATTTATTCTGCTTCCTGTTTGCACTCATCTGCTCACTGTGTTTGCTTATTGTCTGCTCATTGTGTCTGATTGTTGGCTTCTTGTGTCTTGTATTAGTGTCTCCTCCTCTTCTTTTGGTGGCACTGGGAATAGAACCCAGGAAATCCAATGTATGGGGTAAGCATACAACTGCTTCAGCCACATCTGCTCCCTTCTCATTGTGTGTGCTCATTTGTCAGCTCATTGCATCTGCTCATTGCATCAGCTTGTTGCATCTGATTTTTGCATCTCATCACTGCATCTGCTCATCTTCTTTAGGAGGTACTGGGACCTGAACCCAGGACCTCCCATTTGGGAGATGAGCACCCAACTGCTTGAGCCACATCCACTCACTTTTAATTTTAATATTTAGGTCCTTGATGCATTTTGAGTTAACTTTTGTACAAGGTGTGAGATAGGGAACTTCTTTCTTTCTTTTGGATATGGTATCCAGTTCTCCCAGCACCATTTGTTGAGTAGACTGTTATGTCCCAGCTGGGTAGCTTAACAGCCTTGTCAAAAATCACTTGACAATAGATGTGAAGGTCAATTTCTCAGTTCTCAATTCAGTTCTGTTGGTCAATCTCTCTGTCCTTATGCCAGTACCATGCTTTTTCTTTTTTTTTTTTTTTATAACACTGTAACTAAGTAGTATGCCTTAAAGTCAGGAAGTGAGAGGCCTCTAACTTTCTTCTTTTTAAAGACATTTTTGGCTATTCAGGACCAATTACTCTTCCAAATAAATTTGACAATTGGCTTTTTGATTTCTGCATAAAATTTTGTTGGGGGTTCTATTGGGATTGCATTGAATCTGTAAATCAGTTGGGGGTAGAATTGACATCTTAACGATATTTAGTCTTCCAATTCATGAATATGGAATATCCTTCCATTTATTTAAGTCTTCTTTGGTTTCTTTTAGCAATGTTTTGTAGTTTTCTGAATACAGATCATTTATGGCCTTGGTTAAGTTCAGTCTTAAATATTTGATTGTTTTAGTTGCTATTATAAAGGAATTTTTCTGGTTTCCTCCTCAGATTGCACATCAGTAGAGTATACACACATTATTGATTTTTATATATTAATTTTGCATCCTGCCACTTTATTGAACTCATCTATTAATACTAGTAGCTTTGTCATGGATTTCTCAGGATTTGCTAGATATAGGACATGTCATTAGTGAATAGTGAAAGTTTTAATTTTTCGTAAAAGAATTTGGGTTGCTATTGCTTTGTCTAGCCGATTTTCTCTAGATAGAACTTCTAGCACAATATTGAATAATAATGGTGACAGTGGACATCTTTGTCTTTTTCCTTATCTCACTTGGAAAGTTTTCAGTCTTTCACTCTAGAGTACAATGCTAGGTGTAGATTTTTCATATATTCACTTTACTGTATTAAGAAAATGTCCTTCTATTCCTATCTTTTAGTGTGTTTTTATCAAGAAAGGGTGCTGTATTTTTTCAAAAGTCGTTTCTGCATCAATTGAGAGGATCATATGAGTTTTTTTCTTCATTTTATCAATGTGTATAATTTTTTAAAGTTCTTTTGGATTCTGTTTGCAAATATTTTGTTGAGAAATTTTGCTTCAATATTCATTAGAGATATTGGTCTGAAATTTTCATTTTTCTTTATATCTTTATCTGGTTTTTGTATTTAGGTGATGTTGGCTTCATAGAATGAGTTTGGTATTATTATTTCCTGTTCAACTTTTTGGAATTGCTTAAACAAGATCCATATTAGGCCATCTAAATAGATTGGTAAAATCGCTTATGAGGCCATCTTGTCCTGGGTTTTCAACTTTGGGAGGTTTTGATTACTTTTTTAATTTCTTCACTTGTGATTGGTTTGTTGAGGTCTTCTATTTCTTTGAGGATCAGTGTTTGTGTTATTTTTATTTCTAGTAATTTATCCATCTTGTCTAGATTTTCTAGTTTTTTTCGCATGCAGGTGTTCATTGTATCCTCTTATGATCTCTCATTTCTATGGTGTTAGTGGTAATGGCCCCCTCTCATTTCTGATTTTATTTATTTGTGTCTTCTCTCTTTTATTCTTTGTCAGTCTGGTTAAGGTTTTGTTGATTTTGTTGTTTTTCTCCAAGAATAAACTTTTGACTTTCTTGATTCTATTGTTTTTTCCCTCAATTTCATTTATTTCTGCTCTGATCTTTACTATTTCTTCCCTTCCATTTGGTTTGGGATTAGTTTGCCCTTCTCTTTCTAGTTCTTCCAGGTGTGCATTTAGATGTTCAGTTTCAGTTCATTCTTCCTTTTTAATGTTAAGCATTGAGGACTATAAATTTCCCTCTCAGCACTGCCTTTGTGGTGTCCCATAGGTTTAGATACCTTGTGTTCTCATTTTAAATCATCCCAAGATATTTGCTGAATTCTCTTGCAATTTCTTTTTAACCCATTGATTATAGAATAGTGTGTTTTTTAATCTCAAATATTTATAAATTTTCCCATTTTCCATCCATTATTGACTTCTAGCTTCATTCCATTATGATCAGAGAAAGTTTTTTGTATCATTTCAATCTTTTTAAATTTCTTGAGATTTGACTTGTCACACAATATATCATCTATCTTGGAGAAGGAACCATGAGGACTTGAAAAGACTATGTATCCTTCTGTTTGGGGATGCAATGCTCTATAGATATCTGTTAGGTCTAGTTCTTTTATCATATTATTCAAGGCCTTTCTTTATTCTCTGTCCAGATGTTTTATCCAATAACAAAAGTGGTGTATTGAAGTCTACAACTATTATTGTAAAGATATCTATTTCTCCCTTCAGCTTTGCCAGTGTGTGCCTCATGTATCTTGGGACACTGAGATTAGGTGTATAAATATTTATTTCTTCTTGTTGAATTGTCACTTTTATCAATATATAATGACCCTCTTCATCCCTTATAATAGTTTTGCATTTAAAATCTATTGTGTCCAAAATTAGTATTGCTACTCCAGCTCTTTTAAGTTACTATTAGCATGGAAATTTCTTCCAGCCTTTCACTTTTAGCCAGGTTGGGTCCTTACATCTGAGGTGAGTCTCTTGTAGACAACATATAGATTGCTCATATTATCTTGTCCATTATATCAGTTTATGTCTTTTTATTGGAGATTTCAAGCCATTAACATTCAATTTTATTACTGTGAAGACACTTACTTCATCCAATTTGAACTTTGGCTTTCTGTTGTCATGTCATATTATTGTCTATCTTTTTACCCTTCAATTTACCCTTTCCAATAACCTTCATTTTTACACTCTTCTCCATGTGTCCTGCCATTTTTTTCCCTTTTATGCTACAGCACTCGCTTCAATATCTCTTGTAATTCTGGTCTTTTGGTAATGTATTCTATCAGTTTTTGTTTGTCTGTGAAGACTTTAAGCTCCCCTTCATTTTTGAAGGACAACTTTGTTGGATGCAGAATTCTTGGCAGACAGTTTTTCTCTTTCAATTACTTAAATACCTC
Source organism: Cabassous unicinctus (assembly GCA_029593785.1). Lineage (NCBI taxonomy): Eukaryota > Metazoa > Chordata > Mammalia > Cingulata > Chlamyphoridae > Cabassous > Cabassous unicinctus. The sequence continues at coordinate 29,716 of JAQZBX010008448.1, read as the reverse complement.
ATAGTATTATCTTTTCTCCTCTGGTTTCTGAGGCAATGTTGGCAGAATCTTATAGAGTTTCCATTTTATGTGTGTCTTTGCTTTTCTCTTGCTGCTTTCAGAATCTTTTTTTTTTAACTCTGATATTTGTAATTCTGTATAGTAGGTGTCTAGGGATAGTTCTATTCAGGTTTATTCTGTTTGGGGTATGCTGTCCTTCTTGGATATTGGTATTTATGTCTTTCATAAGGGTAGGGAAGTTTTCAGTTATAATTTCCTCAAATATTCTTTCTGCCCCTTTTCCATTTTCTTCTCTTATGGGACTCCAATAATGTGAATGATTGTGTGTTTTACCCTTTCATTCAATTCCCTGAGATATAAATGTGTTTCCATTGTAATTTTGAATAGAGTTTGGTAGTCCAAGCTTGGGAATAATCTCCTTTAAATGGACTTTTACTACTCCTGAAGCCTTTTCAGTTTGGCATGGGAAGACTTCAACCTGCCTGGAGAAGGTGTCTACAAATGCTAATAGGTATTTATAGTTTCCTTGGGCCCTAGGCATTGTTGTAAAATCTAGTTGCCAATCCTCTCCTGAACTGAGACTTCAGTATTGGACTTCCTTGATAAGCAGTGGGGCACTGTTTTGGGATTGACTTTGTCATATATTACACAACCTCAATTCACCTTTTGAATAATCCTTCTCATATCTGGCCATATGATAAATTTGTGCAGCTAATGCTACACAGTTTCTTGGCCATAATATGTGCTCTGATGTAAATGTGATATGATTTGGTTCAATTAGTCCTTCAGGCATAAATACAATATCTGCTTCATTCTTGAGCCACACAGTTCAAGTTTGATTAGTAAATCCCCATTCTTTTGCTCCTGCTAAGTCCCCTGTTGCATTCTCAGGGGATTTAAAGGTTGAGATTAAGTGTTATATAAGAAGTTAGGGTTAGTGCTGGTTTTTGCATTTTAGTGGCTTTCTTAGATGCGAGGTCAGCTTGGTTATTTTCAGAAGCCATAGGTGTATTTCTCTTTTAGTGCCCTGGACAATGAAGAATAGCTACTTCTTTAGAGAACAATTACTTCTAATAAGGTGATTATGATGTCACAGTGTTTAATGACTTGCTTCCTGAACTTAAAAAATGCTTCTCCTTCCAAATAGTTTCATGGGTGTACACCAAAAAGAAGGCTTACTTAGAGTCAGTGTAAATGTTCACTCTCTTTTTATTGCCAAGATGTAAACTCCTAGTAAGTGCAATGAGTTTGACAGGTTGTATGGATTACCCGGGGTGTACATCCAGTATTTTCTGTAAAGAAACAATAGCATACTCTGCACAGTAAACCAAAAGAATTCCCCAGAGATGCATCTGACACCACTGGATGCAAATCTTCTACTATTTGATTGATGCTCCTTATGTCTTGTACAAATTGATATTCCTCTTTTCCCCTGATTTCAGGATGGGTAGGATATGAGTCCTGTGTGGAAATTGACATGGTAGAATTAAGTGATGTTTAAGAAGAGTCTATTAATGGGCCTATTTTCTCCTGAGCTTCCTTTTTAAAGGATACTCTCTAAGGTTAGGAAAGTCTGCTTTGGGTTGAATTTTTACCACAATAGGTTTTGCTGTTTTCACTCTTGTGGCAGTTTGGCATTTTCTATTAATTCCAAAACCAGATATTGGATTGCATTTGTAAAGCAGTCTGTTCCTCTGGGCATATTAGATTATATTAAATTTATAGGTTTCACTTTTAATTGATTAAATTATGATTAAGGCATTGAGTTGGCCACATCAGTAAGATGTTGAGTCCCTGCCTCCCTGGTGGGCAGGGGCTCATTGAGAAAATGACATGGCAGAGGAAAGAGTTGGAGTTTTGGATGCTGGAGCCCTGAGAGGAGAGCCAAGCCATTCACCTGAAGAGACCAGAACCCTAAACAGCTGAGAAACACAGGAAAGAAATGAGCCCTGGGGAGAGAGACAAAATCTATCCTCACCTACAGGTGAAAACAGAAGGAGCTAGAACTACAGAGCCTTAGGAAGAAGAGGAATGCTGAATCCTCAAGAGAACAGCAGCCATCTTGCTCCAACATGTGGCAACAGACTTTGGTGAGGGAAGTAATTTATACTTTATCACCTTGTGACTGTATGCTTCTACCCAAAAAACTATCCTTTATAAAAGCCAACAGAGTGCTGGTACTTTGCATCAGCACCTCTTTGGCTGACTAATACAACTATTCTTGCATACCATCTGCCCATACCACTGTCCTTACCTTTGCAAAGATATCTTCAAGTACTTCAGAAGGACTTTCTTCCTATAGGTGCTGTAGGACAACTTGGAGGGCACAATTCTGGTCTGGGGAAACCTCAATGTTCAAAATATCTGCTGAAAGGGTCACTTGTGAATTTAATTTTATTAGTAGATCTCATCCAAGTAAAAGCATAGGGCATTCAGGAATGTATAGAAAGCTATGCTTTGAGTGTTCCCACAGGAAAGGTCCCAGGTTCAATTCCTGGTGCTTCCTAAGGAAAACAGAAAAAAAGAACAAACAAAACAAACATAAAAAAACAACTCAGAGGAAGTGATGTGGCTCAGTGGTTGAGTGCTGTCTTCCCTCTTTGAGATTCTGGGTTTATTCTACAGCTCCAAATACCTAATAAAATAAAATAAAATAAAATGTATATTACTGGAAGTAAAGAGGGATATTTCACAATGAGAAAATGAACAATTCAAAAGTAAGACATAAAAATAATAGTTTGTATGCATCTAAAATAGCTTGAATATACATAAAGGAAAAGTACATGTATTCAAAACCAGCAAGATAGTGGCAGAGTAAGGAGGTCCTAGATTCATCTCCTGTTACAGGGCTGTTAATAATCACCCAGAGCTATATAAAGCACTTGATTTTGGGCTCCAGGAGAACAGAAGTGCATCCTGCATCATCCTTGAATGAATGGAAGGAGTAGACTGCCCATCTACAGAGAAGATTCACAAGTAGAGCACTCCACACCATGGAGGCCAGTGACCATCCTCCACTAGAGACACAAGCTGCCTTGGGAGCTATTCCATGGCTGGAATAGGAAGTTCTACTTCCCAAGAATAGGGCAGGAGGAGATTGTTGGACACCAATTTCAGCTACTGATTGGTGGGTTCAGCAGGCTAAGGTGTAATCCTGGAAATGGCTTGGGTTTGAGTCTGTCCAAGTCAGAGTGAGGCTAGTAGCCACAATCTTAACTCCATTCTTGACACAAGGGGAAGCATTGCTGACTGAAAATACAGTGCTGGTAGGGACCAGCTTCTTTCCCTCTAGATCAGATTGCAGGACTAGCTTAAGCCCCAGGCCCACCTTGGGCAGGGAGGAAACTGAGGGGAGCTGTGCCAGACTCTCTGGAAACTACAGGCCATGACACAGAGGTCAGTGATCATCCTACTTTGGCAGCAAAAGCCACCCAAAGAAATGAAGATTATATCAACAAAAGTAACTAAAAGTGTCAAAAGAAGGGTGAAAATAAAATATGACAGGTAAAACCCAAATATTCAGGAATAAACAACCAAAAATGTAAAGCACTTGTATTCAGGAAACTGCAACTCATTGTAAAAAGAAATTTTAAAAAGACCTAAACAATTAGAAGAACATTCCGTGCTTACAGATTGGAAGAATAAATATCATTAAGACATCAATTTTACTCAAAATGATATACAGATTCAATAAAATGCCAATTAAAATTCCTCCAGCACTTTAAAAATAAATGTAAAACAAGATTATCAAATTTATTTGGAAGGGTAAGGGGTCCTGAAAAGCCAGAAACATCTTAAAAAGGAAAAGTAAAGTTGAGGGACTCTTGTTTGTGGACTTTAAGTCATATTACCTAGCTATATTGGTAAAAAATAAAATAAAATAAAACAGCAAGATAGTAACATAAAAACAGACGCATAGACCAATGGAACCAAATTGATGGTTCAGAAACAGACCCTCACATCTATGGTCAAGTGATTTTTGACTAGCCTGTCCAACCCACCCATTCAACAAATGGTGCTGAGAAACTGGATAGCCATACCAAAAGAAGGAAAGAAGATACCTATCTCACACTTTATATAAAAATTAACTCAAATCAAATACCTAAATATAAAAGCAAGAACCATAAAGCTTCTAGAAGAAAATGTAGGAAAATAGCTTCAAGACCTGGTGGTAGGTGGTGGATTCTTAAATAAGATAAGAGGAGGACTGAGATGGACTACTGATATTTAATATATGTAGAAGTTTTAATTAGCTTTACTGGAAATGTGTGGAAGTGTACAGAGTTGATGGTAACACATTATAGTGAGTAACAGCTGGTTTATAAATGGGGATGTGGCTGAAAATGGTAGTCTAGGGATGTAAATGCCAATTGATAGAAAGCTAGAGAATAATCTAGGGACTGAATAGCACAGAACACCCAGAGGTGGATGAGAATTGTTGATGGTACAGATGCAACAGTGTCCTTTGTGAGCTGTAGCAGATGTACAACACTATTGCAGGGTGGTGGGAATGTGGATCAGCATGGGAAAAATATAACTGGAGCAACCTATGAACAGTGGTTAACAGTAATGATGTAATATTCTTGCATCTATGCCAAAGATTTACTGTGTTGATAATGGAGGAATATGGAAAATGTGTTCCAAATGTACACTATCGACCTGGTAATAATCAGATGATATTATCTCATAATTTGTAACAAATGTTCCACCATGGTGTGCAATATTGACAGAAGGGTGTTGTTTGGGAATTCTGCACATGTGCATGATTGTTTTGTAAGTTTACAAATTGTGTCATAAAAATATATTTAAAAATAGTAGTAAGGTGGGTTGGGAGGGAATACACCAAATGAAAATTAAGGACTATAATTAGTAGTAAGATTTTTACAATATTCTTTTATAATTTGTAACAACTCTATCATGACAACACAAGGTGTTGGTGGAGGGTTGATGTGTGGGACCCCTGTATGATGATACAAATATTTGCTTTGCAATTTCACAACTTTTACTATGCACTTTTTGTTTATGTATGTTAATGTATAATAATATAAAAATAATAATAATAGGGTGGGTCGGGGAAAATTCTTGGCTTGTAGTAATATTTTGAGGATTCTCTTTAATCATTAGTTAAAAATATTTAACAGCAATGCAAGATATTGGGGTTGGGTGAGTTATGAGAGTCCTTTATGATGCTATGTATGTTTTTTTGTAAGCTCACAACTATTGCTATACGTTTATTGTTTGTGTATATTCATGTATGAGTGATATACTTCAATAAAATTTTTTAAAAATGTACACATATTCATTTAGACTATTATCTTTACAGAAAGTTCATATTTTAACTTTTATTTGGAATGGCTAACGGTAACAATCACTACCCTTATCTGATAATTGTTGATGGCATTCCAATTATTATCCACCACTAAGATTTCTGATATTTTCTCTCCCACTTATTTGTTTTTCTCTATATTTTTCTTTCATTATATTCATCCAGCCCCTTTTCCCAACCCACAATCTGGGCAGCATAATTTTCCCCTCCCTATCTATTCTCTGCACTATTCATGGCCCTGGTAATTCATATATCAATTCTTAGTAATAGTGAAGGAAATTCCTGATGTGAGATTATTTAAAATACTTACACATAGCAAGATTTAGATGCTATAAGGAATTGAGGTGACATTTTGACCAATCATTCCAGGAATTTTGCCTATAGTACATCATTTCTTATCCTTAGGTCCCCAAAAGAAATACAGTCCCAGGAAATGATTGGCAATTTTTTGGAGAAGTGGAGACTTTTGTTCCAATCCCAAACCTCATATTGTATATTTTATTTTTATTTGAGAATTTGTGAATTTACAAAAGAATCATGCATAAAAGCATAACATACAGGATTCCCATACATCACCCTGCCACCAACATCTTGTCTTTTTGTGTAACACTTGTTAAAATGATGAAAAAATATCATCAGATATTACTACTAAATATATATCATAGCTTATATTTGGTGTATTTTTCCCATAAACCATCCTATTATTAATATGATTTATAAGCATTTTACATTTAAGACTAAGAAAATGTTCTCATATTTGCACTGTTAACCACAATCCATCATCTACCACAGGGTTCACGTATTATGTATCCCCATGCCTTATACTGTCCATCCAAAGTGTACACTCAGTGGCTCTCTGTTTCATCACAGAGTTGTGCTGTCACTGCCTCAAATTTAGAATATTTTCCTTACTCTAAAAGGAAAAATCCCATAGATACCTCCACACTGTTGACCCTTAGCATTGATATAGTACCTCCTTTGTCACTGATGCAAAAATATTACTATATTACTAACTATAGTCCATAAGTTCCTTTAGTTGTATTTTCCCATGTATCATAATATTCGTAACACCCTGTTATAGAGACTGACATTTGATCCAGTTCACAGAACATTCTTGTATTTGTAGTAACCACTATCCTCAACCACCACTAAGTTCATGTTATATAGTCCCTAGATTAACTTCTAGCATTCTTCTATTGACATCACATCCCTAGATTACCCATTTCAGCTACAATCACATTTATCAATCAGCAGTGTTAGTTATATTCACTATAATATGTTAGCATCAACTCTATTTCCACACATTTACAATCAACTTTATTAAATTTCTACCTATATTAAGTACCAGCTCCCCCTTCTCAACACTCATTCTATCTTCTAGTAACCTATACTCTAGAATTTAACACCATGGGTTTGATAATCATATATAGTTCATGTTAGTAAGACCATACACTAGTTGTTCTTTTGTGTCTGGCTTATTTCACTCAACATAATGTCTTCCAAGTCCATCCATGTTGTCATGTGCATCCTGATTTAATTTCTCCTTAGGGGTGAATACTATTCTATCATGTGTATATGCCACATTTTGTTTTTCCATTCATTGGATGATGGGCACTTGGGCAGTTTTACTCTTTTGGCAATTGTGAATTATGCCACTACAAACATCAGTGTGCAAATGTAATTTCAGATCCCAGCTTTCAGTTCTTATTAATATAATCCCAGAAGTGGTATTGCTGGATCATACAGCTGATCTCTATTGAACTTCCGGAGGAACCTCCAAACTGTCTTTCACAGAGGCCTCAGCATTTTACATTCTTTCAATTGTAAGAGAGTGCTCCTATTTCTCTACAGACTCTCCAGAACTTGTAGCTTTCTGTTTATTTTTAATAATGGCCATATAATAAGATGTAAAATGATATCTTCATGTAGTTTTGCTCTGCATTTCCCTAATAGCTATTGTTGTTCAACATCTTTTCCTTGTCCATGCACAAGGAAACCTTAGCAACCTATGCATTTTTCTTCCCTGGGCTGCATCTGGGGCTCTTTGGGCAGCTCTGAAGTATTCTAAATGTTTGCAGACCTGTGAGCCCTCTCCTCTTTCTCTTTCATGGGTTGTAACAAGACATTAATCTCTTACATAGAGGGACAACCTTCTGCCCGATAATATTGGTGGTTTTTCTGTAGGGATCCCATTCACTTCTGCTCTGTCTATCCTCTGCTTTGGTAACAGAAACCACATTACTGTGAGGGTGGGCTGGCCCTGCACTCTCCTGTTTCTTTCCTCATTGATTCTTTGTGTTCCCCTTATGGCCCTTTTGACACAGCTTTCCATTACTGGGCTTCTAAACTTTTGGCCACCTTAGTCAAAAAAGCTTATGCTGTGCTGCTGATTCCAACCCAAAGTAGGATAAATTGTGGGGGTCTTTTCTACCATTTTAATCTCTACTGTCCCTGAGAACAGTAGAAAGGATACAGGAGTCTTCCCTTGGGCAGACCCTTGTTTCATAAATACCTCTAATGCCATCCAAGGCAGGACCATCTCATCCACATCCTGACCAGGAGTGGGATGATGCAGCCACATGTCTCATCTTTACCTGAAGGGCTGTTATGGCTTCATGAACAGTCTTCCAGGGGATTTTACCCTTGAGGGCATCCCCCACAGTTGGCAATTTCACTCTCATTCTCCCAACATCACAGACTAAATATGAATAAGAGATGAGTTTCCCTGTTTCTGTCCTATTGGTTGTCCTTCTCCATGGAGGGAAAAGTACATTGTAGCAGATGGTTCACTTCCCCAAAAGAATCAGTAGTGCCCTTAGATTGCAGATTCCCTAACCAAGCCACATGCAATTTTCCTGTTTTTCTTTTTTTTTTTGCCTATATCTGTCTTTTAACTAATGTATTTCATTCTGTCTTTTAACAGACAGGGTGAATGTATATCTCATTTCAACAGCTTCATTTTAATCAATCCTGGGGAAGTTCTGTGTTAAATAAGTCTAACTTTCTTCCTGAAAACAGCCCTGAGTCAGTAGAGCTCCTTGCACAGGCTCCCAAGCTCCCCTTAAGAGTCATATGAAACCCTTAAGACACCTTAGGGATCAGCAGACAGCATGACAGTGTGCAGGTGGCCAGCAACCAGGGAACAATATCCTTACTCTTTCTAGGACCCACCTCCTGCCTTTTTGCCCCCATCCATGACACCATTTCATCACTGTTCACATGGAGATTGCTAATATCTCACTTGTGCTCATAAAGCTAGAGGGAGGCCAGCACCTCAGTCAGCCTATTACCCCTCAGGGAGTTGGGCTTTGATGGGATGACTGAACTGATGAATCCTTATGCTTCCACCATGCCATGGAGAGCTTTGTTGGCAAACAAACTTTTGCGGTAAGACACGTATTACCACCTATAAGGAAGGAGTCTCAGCAAATGGAGGATAGCAGAAAGTCCATGCAGGTGACACAAAGAAAACATATAACCTACACAGACACTGAATAGAACATTTACTCACAAAGAGAAGAGACAAAGCAATGTCAGATTTACTAGTGGGATTTGATCCCCATGACCAATGGGACCCACTCCATAGCCAATGGAGGGTGATGGTCCACATTTACCACTCTCATGTACTGTAGGTGAGGGGCCTGGCTCCCTCCCCATCCGGAACAGATGTAATCCCAGTGTTGGGCAATTTGCTATGGACAAGCAGTCTCCAGTTAATGTTTAAACAATGCTCTGTATGAAAGGGAAAGGAATGTTCCAGCATACCACCATCTGCTAGGGGATGCCTTTTAACTCCAGGCCATCCTGAGATTTAAGTGAAGCCATATTTATCAGGCAACCACATCTACTCCTAAGCACTGGGTTTATTTGTGGGTCACTGGGAAGGGTAACAGGCCTCACTCTTTCCCTTCCTCCATTATGTTTTGCTTTCCATATAATCTGAATCTCTAACAAGTTCATTCTATTGCTGTTGACTGATGGTTTTTATTTAGATAAGAGATAAAGAATGAGAATTTGTGAGTTGCAAATTCTTGTAAAGAGATGTAAGTTTTAACTATTCCTTCAGGCTGATATTTAATCCTATAACCTCTAACTTAAGTTTAAAGGAATTCTTATTTATCCCCCTAGAAGAAATTTTGTTTGAAGTGAAAGGCCATGAAATCTAACTGTAGTTAAATCTCATTCAGGTTGATGGCTGAATTCAGTTCCTTGTGATTGTTGGACTGAGACACCTCTTTTTTTCTGGATTTCAGCTGAGGGACATCCCCAGCTTCTAAAGGTCACCCATATTGCCTGGCTTATGGTGCCTTCTTCCTTCTTCAAAGCCAGTAACTGTGTCAAGCCCATCTCACTCTTCAAATCTCTCCTCCTTCTCTTGCTTCATTTCTCAGCCAAAAAATGTTCTAAATTTTAAAAACCCATGTGACATGATTTGGCCCACAGAGAAAATTTAGATTACCCAGGTAAATCTCCTCATCTCACAGTCTGTACCTTTAATTATATCTGAAAATTTCCTCTTACTATTTAAAGTAGTATATTCACAGGTGCTAAGGATTAGGGCATAGACACATTTGGGGGACAATTCTTCTACTCACCGAACTAAAATCTTCATGCCTGTATACTATTATTTTCAGAACTGAATATTCTTTGAACTCTAGTCATATTGAAGTGAAAATATGTAGATTCACTGATCTGAATCATTTTGAAAGAAAGATAGTATAATGAGCTTTAATACTGAAATATATAACTTCTTACATCTTCTTAACTGCTATAGTTGGTAATTATCATTTCATATGCAATATTAATAACAAATAGCTTACTAAATTTTTACTATATTGTTGGGAAGCATAATGTCATTTTATAAATCATAGGTGTTTTTAAAATAAGTCTCATTGTGGCAATGCTTTTGTGTAGATTTGCTAAAAATGAATATCAAACCTTAGCCAATGGGAAGACGTGTATTAAAGAATATTAGTAGAAACATCACTTTATTATTTATATGCACTATTTCAAATATATATCTTCATAAATTCAAAGAAAAAATATTTTCTATAACTTTGGAATATCATAGTTATATTTAGTTGGTTTGTCTTCTCTGGTCCAGGCTGTTTTCTTCTTTGCTCTTGGCCTCTTGGCATGCATGAACATTGTCTCAGTTCTTGTGCACTGAGGTTGTCCCAATCATTTATGTTCTCATATGGCCCCAACTTGCCAGCCCTGTCCACTGTTTCCTGGCACCTTCCCCCAACCCTTCTCAGTTCATCCCAAGCAGCTTGGTTTGTCCCCTAAGCCATGAATTTCCCTCATTTCCCCCTCTTTCTTCAGTTTACCTCTTGTGGATTGTTCCCCCTTCTATTGCCTTAACCCCATTTCTAGGGCCTCAGTCATGTCACCTCAGTCAACTCCCCACCTCCCTTATTAATTGCCTTATTCTCCCAGACTCTCTCACCTTTCTGCTTCTGCCTCACTCAGTTCATATGCCCCACAGCCACTGGCCCTTCCCAACTCCACCATGGGCCTCTGAAACACCATCACCACCACAAAGATGCAAAGAAGCCCCTATGCAATTATGTTCCCTGCATGGGGCCACACAAAATGTTTCTTTGACACATAAGGGAAAATGCCAGCCTCTGGTAACCCTCAAGCATATTGTGAGCTGGTAAATGGCAGTCATAAGTCAATCCTTCTGCCCTCATAAACACTAAAACCTCTTGTAGGAAACTGGAGGGAGAAGAGTCAGTGAGGGGTCAACATATTTTGTTAAAGCATCTCCTTGCCAGTACCCTGAGTTGCACATGCACAGAATAGATTCAAACCCATGTGGCCAAAGACAGAAAAACAGAAGTTAGACCTGAGCAATATTTGGAAGTATTGGAGAGAGAAATGAAGTAGAGAATATAGAGGATCATGCAGCTGGATTGGAGGAGGCACTAGCACAGTAAATTACTTTCTGTAAAGCACTTAGCCTCAAGTAAAAGGCAGTCAGTCTTCATAGTGCCTAGTAGAAAAAAGAACCCATGTGCAAAAATGGAATCCAAATATAGTGCTGTTTCCACAGGATCCCCAAATCATTTATAACAACAAACACATAGTGATCACTAGTAAAATATTCACACACTGCCTCCTTTATTAAATTCAAGCTCTTAAGAGAGTGGTAGTTTCACAACTTTGGCTGACATTAATTTATCTAGAGTTTAGTCACTATAATAGTGTTTGATCTTGTTCCCCTTTAATGACATGATATTGACATGGTAGTTGTAAAATAATTTTGTATTGTGAAGAAATTATAGAAGTTACAGGTCTTATATAAAAATTGCAATAACAGTATAAATAATTCCTAATCCCCTCACTCAGTAAACTTTCTCCCCTTTAGAGGTGAGTAAACTTTCTCCCCTTTAGGCATGCACTACAGCACACCAAAGTCTGCACTTACTCCTGTTTCTCCTCCAACTTTTTTGTGATACTTTCTTTCTGACTAGTCTAAGCTCTCTTTCAATCTCCTCTTTTATCCAGCATGCATGGGATTCAGCAGCCCTTGTTTACTGGAGCAATTTCCCAAGGTGGCTAACAAAGACCAAGTGGTTGCTGCAGCCATGGCCTGATGAGCTTTCTTTTCCTAGAAGACATCTACATTCTTTTCTAACTGTACTAAATTCTTCTTGAACTGTACTAACCCTGCAGGCATGTATGGGGCATCCCCCAAGACACAGTCACATATAGGACCCCTAATCTGATTTCCTAGGCACAAGCAGATTGACAAAGTTAAACACAACCACATAGAGGAATGGGGCCATACCAGGTTTTCCCTGCACAGATTTGCCAATAAAGGGCAAGATTCCCTTCTCAGACTCCCCAATAAAGGGCAAGATTGCCTTCACAGATTCCCCAATGAAGGGCAAGATCCCCTTTAGAGACTTCACAATAAAAGAACTGCCATGCTCTCCATGGCTTTTACACCATTAGGAGACTCTGGAATATCCTGATGACAAGAATATCCTTCCTAATCTGGAATATCTTGCCAACTACACCAACTTTCATGCAAGTAGAGACCTTGGTCTGCCATCTATGCCCATTCTAATGAAGATGGTCAAGCCCAAACAACTAATTTGATATTCCAGAGAAAATACATGAGAGCCCATTGATGGTCATATTTTTATTACTCATACACAGAACCCAGTGTTGGCAGGCCAGGAGAAGCTCTGTCCTCATCACTTACAGAACCCAGTGGTGGCCTGCTGGCTGGGGGGTACTCTTTGCCATGTTGTGCCATGCCCTGTCCTGCCCTGTACTCCACACTGCCTAACAGAAATTGTCAGCTTTTATTAGGTTACAAACAGTGGGTCACAAGGGTTACTAATTAACAATTATTAGACCTCCTGATTCTTATCACAGTGTCCCTTCAATGTTTACATCCAAGGCCCTGCTTATGAGGGTCAGGTAGTTGACAAGACCAGCCCATCCTCCTTTAAAGGCCTCAGGTTCATGGAAAGGGCATTCCATATTCATTTACCCTACAAGATTTCTTCCTTTTTACAGCTGAATAACATATGATTGTGTGTATATATAATATTTTCTTTATCGATTCATCAGTTGATGAACAATTGGGTTGCTTCCATCTTTTGGCAGTTGTGAATAATGCTGCCATGTATGTTGGTGTGCAAATATCTGAGTTCCTATTTCTCTCCATGCTCTCTGTATTAGTCATCCAAAGGGGTGCTGATGCAAAACACCATATATCTGTTGGCTTTTATAGAAGGTATTTATTTGGGGTAGAAGCTCACAGTTACCAGACCATAAAGCATAATTTACTTCCCTCACCAAAGTCTATTGTCATGCATTTGGGCAAGATGGCTGCCAATTCTGCCAAGAATTCAGGTTTCTTGGGTTCCTTTCTTCCTGGGGCTCAGTTTCTCTTGGGGTTCAACTGCTGTGCTTGCTCGACAATGCCAGCTGTAGAATATCTGGTGAATGGTTCTGTGTTTCTCCCCAGGGCTTCTGCAATGTCTAAGGAGCCATCTCTATTAGTTTGTGTTCTTCTCCTGTGTGTTCACTTCATGGGTTCCAGCTGAAAATACTGCATCAAGGCACCAACTAACTCCTCTGCTCTGCCATGTAGTTTCATCTGTGAATCCCCATCTACCAATGGGGTGGGGACTCAACATCCTACTTACATGGCCCAATCAAAGCCTGAATCATAATTTAATCATGCCCAGGTACAGACCAATTTACAAACATAATCCAATATCTATTTTTGGATTCATGAACCATATCAAGCTGCTGTATTCTCCAAAATTTGTCATTTTTAAAATAAAATTTTATTGAAGTATATTATTCATACATGAATATATACATGAACATATATAGAGTAAAATTTTCAAATTTACAAAACAAGCATACATATCATCATACAAGGCCCCCATACATATCTCCATCATCAACACCTTGCATTGTTGCAAAGCATTTGTTACAAATTATGAAAGAGCATCATCAAAATATGTCTTACATTTGGTGTATTTCACCTCCAACCCACCCGAATATTAACATCCTATTTTAGTATTACATATTTGTTTTCATTCCAGAGAAAACTTTCTCATATTTGTCCTGTTAGCCACAGTCCATTATTGACCACTGGATTCCCCATGTTTTACAGTACCATGATTAATAAAATCCTTTCAAAGTGTACACTCACTGGCTCTCATTTTCATCACAGAGTTGTGCTGTCATCAACTCAGTCAATTTGGACCTTTTGATTACTCCAAAAAGAAAAATCCCATAGCCATGTAAATCCCCCATTGTTGTCCCTTAGTATTGAAAAAACTGTCTTCTTGCCAATCATGCAAAATATTACAATATTGCTGTTAACAACTGTCTATAAGTTACACTAGATGTAATTTCCTGTGTGTCACCATATTCTAAGGACATTGTAAAATAAGAACATTCTTATATTTGTACTATTAACAACAATCTTCATCCCACACCAAAATCACTGTTATACATCCCTAAATTATTCTCTAGTTTCTTTTCAAATTACATTTACTTCCACAAAAAGTAATTATAGTTATTCTAGAGGGTGTGAAATACAGATTTTTTTTTTAACATTTAATGGATAAATGTTGATGTTTATAAAATGTTTTTTTCTTTCACTTCCACATGCTCCTATGGTTTTATCTTTTTGGTTTTGTTAGTGGAATCATTTATCTCTTGTGATTTTGAATGTTAAACCACCCTTGTCTATTTTAGTATATCCTGCTTTGTATTGATGTCTTATATTTTCATAGATGACTGAATTATGTCCTTTCTTTCAAAGGTTTGTTTCTCTATTTATGAAATATATGGTTTGTAATGATCTTTACTTATAATGTTCTGGTCTGACTGTTGTCTCAATGATATGCTGGTTTCATCAAAGAAACTGAAACATGTTCTCTGTTTTTCTCCTGTCCCAGAGAATTTGTGTAAGTTGGGTGGTTTTTCTTCCTCAAATGGAATATTTCATCAGCCTGAGAGTCGCAGACTGTAATTTTCTTTCTGGAGTGATTTTGGTGGGTTGCGGCAGGTTGTTTTGATTTTTGTAAAACAATAATGGCTTCAATTTCTTTAAGTAATAGGAATTTCCATTATTTCATGATTTGTGTGTGTGTGCATGTGTATGATTTTTCTAGCTGGTTTTCAGACTTGGTGCCTCTTGATCTCTGTAGTCCAACTTTGTAGGCCTCAGTATTTCACTCAGTTCTTCATGTCTTGTTGCCAATAGGCTCCATAGAGAATGTGTCTGTTTTGATTCCTAATTTTGTTAACTTTTCCCTCAAAATCAGTTTTACCTAGTCGCTTATTCATTTTACTTATAGATTTTAACAAAAACAATATTATAACTTAATTTGTTTCCATGATATGCTTATTTTCTATTTCACTCATTTTTGTTCTTTTTAGAATTTGTTTCTTTATATCACCTTTCATTTTGATATTTGGTGTTTTTTAGTTCTTAAGAAGGAAGCAGAGGTGATTTTCAATCTTTTTTCTTTTCTTTCATGTTCCTTTGAGGTTAACCAAAAGAACTGCTAGTGCAAACACAGTAGAAAGTAGTCTATTTTTCTATTTCTACTGCAACCATTTCTGAGAATTGGGCATCACCAAGTGAAAGCAGGCATTCCAAAGTGTCCAGGGGGCTTTGAGAAGTTATAGCAAAAACAAAAAGACAAACAGGTGTCTCCATGTTACAATATGTTACAGCATATTCTAACATGGAGACAGAAGGAGAATTACCTGAAAGTAATGAACCAGCTTCTGTGTGAGAACTTCCCTCCCCTTGCAGTGATGAGATTGCACTTGGAGGCAGGTGTCCACATGCCTTGGAAAAGGAGACCAGCAGATGAGGCAAATGCATCTGCCTATCCCATCCTGTGCCCATTCCACCTGCAGATTATTTACCTGCAGAGACCAGGCAACACTTGGTCACCATAATGGATTTGATATTCCACAGGTAGCTTCTCAGCTTGGATGGCAGTTTAGTGCAGATCCCCAGAACAGGCTTTAACCCTGCTCTGGTAGTTTCTTGAGCACCAAATGCCAAGTTCACCACTGGAAATGGTATCTCATGCCATTGTCTCCAAATTCCCTAGCAGACTTTAATCACTACATTCAAAGGCAGATATTCCAAAAGCTAGAAAAATTAATGAATGCAATAGAAAATAAGCATATCATAGAAACATATCCTGCAAAGTTAAAATTTGTGAGAGCACTTCAGACTTCTCTCCACTAAAGGGCTTTCTCACCTACTCTATCACTTGGTTAGAAGATTTTAGTTCACTGTGGCTAGTAGTCAGATGGTTGCAAAATTAAACAAACAGGGAGGTGAGGTTCCACAAAGCAAATGAATATGTATGGAAAAATTAAGTTGATTCTATCTATTGGAGCTAAAAATAGAAGAGTAATTAGGGGATAAGATGAGGGAGCTAAGTATACACTTTTATAGCAGGTAAAATCTCTACTATATATAAAGTATCTCTAAAGAAAACATGATAAACAGGCATAGCAATAGACCAGCAGATCAAAGGAAAACAATAAAAAGTCTGGAAATAATCCCAATTCTGTATGGAAATTTAGAATATGACAAAGATATCCCACATTTCTGGAAAAATGGGCTTTTAAATAAATAGCGTAGGGAAAGTAGGTAACAATTTTGAAAAAAAGCTATAAAATCCAAGTTCATCAGAGATATAAATGTAAAAACCAAAACCATACAAGAACTAGAAGAATATATGATTTCCATGATAAACTAAAGATGAAGTTTTTTATAGCTATACTTTAAAAAATCTGATGCAAGATATATGCAGTCCAGCTAGGAGGTGAGTGACAAAATGCTGGCCTGAGTTACTGCAGGGTTTCCACTGCAGTGGGGACCTAAGGAAAGGATAGCACCAAAGTTTCTCAAGCTTATAGGAGTAAAGAATAAACCTCAGAGAAAGACACTAGAGTTGGTTACATTGTTCAGCATCCCAAGGGTGGTTTACCTGGACTTTTATGGACAAGGCACTTATAAAAACCACAGAGATGTTTTACCATTTACAGATCACAGATAGAGATGCCCCAAAAAACTTCCCTTTGTTTTGTTACTTTTGGATCCTCTTACCCCTGATACCACAATTATACCAGTTTTGTGAATACCAGCTTAGAAAGAGAGGTGTGGGGGCACTGCAGCATAGTCACTGAACAGAAAAACATGTTGTTCCATTATAAATATTTTTTTAATCTCTGCAAAGATTTAAGTGCTCAATTTGGATAAACAATCAAGTGCTCAAGCAATTTTCTGATGTATAGCAAAGTGTACTAGCTTTAAAATGTGCATTTTTCAGCTTTTATACATATATTTTTCATATATATATAATTTTTGGCCTCTATCTTTCAAAATGCAACACTGGGATTTTTAGCCATAGTATTGTTTCATGTACATTTATTTTAATTGCACATTTTAGGAAGACAAAAAATGAGGTATTTCAATTTCAGTAAGTTGAAAATTGTGTATTTAAAAAATGAAAAGCCCTCATCAAAATACACTTTTCACCAGGAAAAATAAATAAGACTGTCAAGTGGATCTACACCAATTTTTAAAATTTAACCTGACTAGGCTTCAGTGTGGTACATGAATTCATATCAAGCACATTTTCCCTTATTCTTCAAGAGATGTTCATCTTCTGAGTTGAGTATTTTTTACATAATTTAAATGGAGATTTTAGGATACCCTCATTTGCTTTTCATTGTACATCATATTTGGTTAAGCTCTGAGCACTTATATTTCTCTGAAGGATTGTTGGAAGATTAGTCAGAAGCATCTGTTACAGTGGTGGTGGAAGAGTTCATGGTAAAATGTTCTATCACAGCTGTGAGTATTCACAGAGGGCAGTGGCATTGGTCAAATGCTCCACAGCCTTCTGATATTCACCTTGGGTGACTAATTCCTTCACTGAGCTCTATTTCTTCAAGGAAGAATTTCTGAACAGCTTTGGCAACTTTCAGATCTGATAACTTGGGAAGCCGGGCTCTCTGCTTGGCAAATTTTTGTTTCTTTCTTGGCTCTCACAGGCTGTTTTTGAAATTGGAGTCACTCCATTTCTTATACTTGAAGTAAATACAGTACCCAGTGCAGAGGGCCCCATGTACACCATCAGTGAGATTGCTTTTCTGACCCACCATTTTCTCTTAGCTGCAGAATAGAGTGGGCAGTGGCAGCTCAAGAAGGAGCCATTGGCCACTGAACCTCTGATAATAATTTTTTAAAACAATATTATTATTATATATCTTCTCTACCTGACTGCATTGGGGAGTCAACAAGTTATGTGGCATCATGGCAAATGTAAACAGGTTAAAACTGAAGATACATAGGCAGTGTTCTTGCAGAATGCACTAGCGGTGCTAAAATGTGTGATTTAGGAAGCTCTTTTCTCTGTTTGTGTCTATTTGCCTAGCAACTCAGATTGGTGGGGAAGAAGTGGCAAGATGAGTTAAACAATATCAGCAAGCAGGTAGTCATGATAGTTGTGTGACATGGTTTTCTATTCCTTTTTGAATATTTCCAAATAAAATGTGAAATGAAAATAATTTGTCTTTCATTCTCTTAAAGAGATTAAAATGCAAAGCTATGTGGCTTCCTAACATTGACACTGGTTACTGAAATTGTTTAATTCAGCTGAGGGATACAGATCTAGTGGGAACCACAGGATACAGGAGTCCTTGTGTCTGAAAGAGTACAGGATCCCTGTTGATGACAGCACATACATCAGAAGGTAAATGTGGTGTTCTGTGGGGTCGGAGGGGTAGGGGGTGGGGGTTGGTTGGGATAAAGGCACAATGCGCTGGCAACAGGCCCTGGGTTATACCAGGCCCATTGGACCTGATCCAGTTCCCTCTCCTGACACAGTTGCCTCTCCGTCTTTTGGAACTATCTCTCTTTATGTCAGGTGATGGTTGTAGATCATGCCACTGTGGCCATGAGTGCAAATCAACATTTAGCTTCCTGAGGAAGATAAAGAGAGGATGTGGTTTTCTGTACTGGCATTGCTCTGCAGGACTGGAGGCCAGCCTAACCTTCTCCCAACTCCTGTGTGACTTTGGTTCTGTCATGGGAGCTTAAACAAATACTTCTTTTGCTGTGAAGCTGAGAACATGACTGAGGCAAGCTAGGACATCCAGCCACCCTCTCTTTGGTTAAGTTTGGTTAAGTTTGGTTAAGTTTCCAAGGAATACTATGGGCCATGTGAAGGCACATCTCTTTCCTTCCAAGAAATATTTAAGTGCTTCAACTCTGAAACAAGTTCTCCATTTCATTTTTAGGTACTCTAAATCAGAGACACCTAGCTCTCCCTATGCAAGTTGGCATCACCTGTTGCCAAATGTCTTTTCTATAATTGCTCTAATTTGCTTGGCTTTATTTTTTATCTGTATTACTGCAATTTTCCAAAAATTTTCTCCACACTGCTAATTTGTCTTCCAGCTATGTCTATTATGGTATAGATTTATATATTTGTTTTGTAGTTGTCATGTATCAGTTTTCATAGTTAATCACCATTTCTTTGTCATTCTGTCATTCTATATGGGGGTCCTGAGATCCTTCACACAGAATTACCTTTAAACAATGAATATTTTCTTCTTGCACTTCCTGACACTGATGTCTTTGGGGGGTGGTTGGCATTTGGGGAGGGACCTTGCTACCCTGTGAGCAACTTTCATTGGATGTCTCAGGCTCTTCTCATTCAGAGAATATGCGTGCAGTTTCACATGATGCTTCCCCATGTGGGTGCATTTTTATTTGACATTCTGAGCACTCAATGGACACTCAGTCATTTTTCCTCCTGGGAAAACTTTGGATATTGACCCTTTAAGTCTACCTCATGAACTTTCCCTCTCTCCTCTTCAACAACTATGATCACACTTATTCTGGAGATTAATGTTATATTGTATATATGATTCAAGGCACTGAAAAGCATAGAGAATAAGAAAAGGCACATTATGATCTTGTGGTGATTTGAAATGTTTTAATCCCAGAGTTCTGAAAGCTTCAAGAGAAATGTTCTTAAGGTTAATCCATTCCTGTGGGTGTGAACACATTGTAAGCAGGTAAGACCTTTTGATCAGGCCACTTCAGTTAAGGTGTGACTCTCCTCAATGAAATGGGTCTTAATACTATTACTGGAGTCCTCTATAAAGAGAATGAAGAGAGAGAGAAAGATTGAGAGAGAGAGAGAGAGAGAGAGAGAGAGAGAGAGAGAAGAAAACCATGAAAGTAGAGGCTAAAATTAATTTAACCCAGAAGAGATCTCTTGCCCTTGATGCCCTTTCTGGCTATCTGTCCCAAGCTGTGCTGCTAAGTGTTAGCTGGTGATTCACAAAAGTGTCAATACATTCTGGACACTAATTCTAGAATCAACATGAGCATTGCAAATAATTTCCCTCTGTGGCTTGTCCCTAAAGTTTGTTCATGGCCTTGTTTGTTTTGTTTTTCAGATACAGTTTTTAGCAGGCACCAGGGATTGAACCTGGGTGCTTGCACATGCAAAGCAGGTGCTCAACCACTGAGCTACAGCCACTCCCCATTCAGATACTTTTAATTTTAATGCATTTACATTTATCCATCTTTGCCTGCATGGTTTGGTTCAGTGTGCCACAATCAATAAATCTTCCTCTAAAGAGATTCCACAGGAGCTTCCTGTATATTCTATTCTAAGTGGCAAATACTTTGGCTTCTCAACATTGAGACTTTGTGGTTACCTGAGCTGATATCAGTGGATATCAGCAAGTGGCCAGTAATGACCCTGATCAGTAATTGTCCCAGAACTATCCCCTGTTCATGTCCAAGTTTGTGACCCTGGGTTCTGTTCTCTGCACACCAGGTGGGTAGTGGGGAAGAATTTAGCTTGCAGGATAAGTCCCATCCAGTTCTCTCTGAAGTTGCAGACCCAGGTGCCTTCCATCTATTATCTAGACCATGTTTGAAATTCCTTGAACAGCATGGTATGTCGGGATGGCCACCCATCCACAGTTTAAATTCCAAATTCCCTCAGAAACCACCTCCATCCCATTACCATGCAGCCTGGCAAAAGATGTTTGAAGACATGCAGGGTCACTCTTCCCAGTGCTGAGTTGTGCTAACTCTCTTAACTCTCAGGAAATTGCTCTGAGGTTTATGGAATTTCAAGTTGAGACACTTAGAGAGCAACAAATTTTCAAAAGGACACACAGTCAGGAGGTGGCAGGTCTAGGATTGGGACCCTTGGAATATGACTCCTGATTCTACCCTCTAACCACGACACCTGCCACCCCTTGTACAAATTCCCTTGAGCACCCCACCTATTTTTAGGGATCCTGCTGGGGTGCCTCCTGAGCCATCTCCTCAGGGGCTCAGGGAGACTCTCCTTCACTTTCATTACATGTTCAGACTGTTTGTGTATTTGTTACTCCCACTCATGCCTCTTCATCACCTCCACTGGAACACTGGCTCATCTCAAGGAGGCCTCTAGAATGTCTAGCACATGGTAGGGTTTAATCCATATTGGTGGGTGAAGGTTGGGTGATGAACTTGAGCTTTGTCATTGTGAAAGCACCCACAGACCAGAGGGTGAGGGAAACTCTCAATGCTGATTTTTCCAGAAGTGGATAGAAGCTAATTCTCTAGGCAGTTGTCCCTTTCACCCACCTCTGCATTCACCATCCCAAGGTAGCACAACCTCCCTTCCCCAGGTGCCTGCCTCACCCAACCTGCTGACCACCCCTCTGTCAAAACATCAGCATATACCTTGCAGAACTGTGTGGGAGAGAGTGTGGTCTACAATGTTACAATGTGAACTATGGTCCATGCTTAGTAGCAAAGCCCCAGGATGTGTATAGCCATTGCAGGTGATGTGCCACACTAATGAAAGATGTTTATGTGGGAAATTATAGGAGTTGTGGGAGGTGGGGATTATGGGAATCCCTATAATTTTTGTGTAACATTTATGTAATCTAAGAATCTTTAAATATATATAAAAAATAACATTTATTTTAGCAAATGCACATATATGTACATATATTCATATATCATTTTACATATATTGGTTTCTATTGTGAAAAATTTGATTTTTACACACAATAAAAAAAAAAACTGAGTCCAGGGCCCTGTCTGTCCTCAGTTCTGTCCATAGGACATCTATGGCTCTCAGGCAGCACAGGGCTGGGTCACTTTTAATTCATCTGTTTAGAGTGAGGGTATCTTTTTCTTTGGAAGGCTCTCTGGTGAAAATCTGTGGTGTCTTGCCCTCCCTGGTCTTTCCCATTGTAACCGTTGACAAATTTGATGTAATTATGAATTCCAAAAATATAATTGGATCATGCTTGTAAACTGATCTCTTAATCTGGGCATGATCAGGTTATGATTTTAGGGCCTTGACTGGGCCACGTCAGTAGGGTGTTGAGCCCCACCCCTTGGTGGGTGGGGACTTGAATATAAAAGACAAGGCAAAGAACAGAGTTAAAGCCATCTTTTGAGAAGCAGCTTTGATGTTGGAAAGAAGCCCCCAGGAAAAGAGAAGTTAGCCATTCACTTGATAGTCTACAGCTGACCTTGTGGAGGAAACAGGAGCTAAGCCCAGAGAGAAATGCAGTCCCGGGAAGAGAGGAACCCAAGAAGCCTGAACCCTGGGCAAATGTCGGCAGCTGTTTTGCTCCAACACGTGACAATGGACTTTAGTGAGGGAAGAAACTTATGCTTTATGGCCTGGTAACTGTGGACTTCTACCCCAAATAAATACTCTTTATAAAGACCAACCCATTTTTGGTATTTCACATTAGCACCCCTTTGGCTGACTAATACACCCATGATGGGAAGCCCCTGCTGAGAAAGGTGCAGCTAGAAGTAGTCTGGAAAAGGCATGGCTGCCCAGGGACCTCAGGAACACACTACTGTCCCATCCACTAGGCTTTGTAAGGTGGGCACAGAGTGACTTGTCCTACCTGGAGAAGACCCAGTGTCAGGAGAGGTTCAAGTGTCATATCTACACCCCTTCAGGTTCCTACCTTCCATGTCCCTGGTCTGTGGCTTTGACTAAATCTCCCATCATCTGAGTCCTGGTTACCTTCATCCATAGGCTTTCCCAACACCACAACCAATATCACAATGCATACATGTGCATGGACTCACAGGAGTGGGCTCTCTTGCCTCCACACATGTACATAAGGCAAATCCTTGCTTGCTTACATATTGGTGCCCCTGAAGACACACCTGCCCCACATAGAGTCCTGCATGCACACAATGAAACAGAAGGCCAGACCAATGGTGACTTTATTTCTCCATCCTCCATCTGGACATGTCTTTATCATCTGCAGAAGCAATTTTCAAGAATGCACAGTATGAAATGCATCATGCCCCTATTTTCTTCAACTTCACATTTCCAGCAACCTTCAGGACAGAACTTTTAATGACTGCAACTTGGCACAGAAACTGCTCCATCCTTTCCTCCTTGTAGTACCACCCAGCATTTGGGGGCTATATTTTGTAATCTTCTTCATGGTCTCTACAATCAGCACAAGCCCCAGCAATCTCCCCATTTGAATGTAGATGTAACGAGACATCTATGCTATCAACTCACTGATGATTAAAGTCCATGAAATGCCCTTGTATTACAATTAGTCCAGTGATTGGTTGACCACACAACTGGGCATGATTACCTGGCTGAGTTGACATGTTAGCCTAACCATGACAGTCCACCCCTTGTCAATTTGGCAGCAGAAACATCACCTTAAACCATATTTAGTCTCAAAATAAAAACAATTACATACATATATTTCTGCCTAACAAATATTCAAATCTGCTGCATACAACCAGAAATGCACTGAATCACTCCAGAATATGGTTCAAGTCCTTGCAAAATGTTCACTCTTCATCATGACATCATTAATTATTATGCCATGAAATTAATACAACTTATGTCCTGATAAGATGAAAGTTTAGGGAAAAAGAAAAAGATATTCATTTTATACACATATACAAACATACTCATAACCAAAGAAGAAAGAAATATTCATGACCATTACAGTTCTCATTCCCTGTTACTGGTCACATGGTAAAAGATCATACTTACTATTACCTTCTTCCATTACCCATTCCAAGTTTATGTTTTACCCACACAATGCACTTCAGCTGGCAGTGGATTTTTGCCTGGTGGTGTGACCCAAACTTTCATTTCTGAAGATTCTGGGCCATTATTAGTCCCTCCTGGATTGGGACTTTGCAATTTTCCTTTGTCTTTAATCACAAGGCATGGTAGTACTAAGAGACACCCTAGGGGATCTCCTGCATTCCAGGCAAACTCTTCTTTACCTCCATTGTATAAGAGCAATCCTCCCCATCCAGTACAATAAATCCTTTCTTTGCCTGTAAATTGAGAGGCATAAGGATCCCAAAGTGACCAGATGGTAGTCTTAACTTCATGATCAGTGGAATCATTGTTGTGTTCCCTGGTGTAAGCACTCCTCCTTTTGGACCTAAGATATGTAAACCAGCATAGCTTAAGGATGAAGGGACAAGATGCAAAAATTTTCCTTGGGGATCACTAGGGTTAAGAGTGAGTGGTGTCACTCCCATTTCCACTTCTCAATTCCCACACATATTCTTGCTATGGGAGAAACAACACCATAGTGCTGAGCTTACACAACATCCTGGAGAACTTTGCCCTAGCCTACAAGGTATGGTCACCTAGTTGGCCCAATAATTGAATGTTTTAAAGGCCATTCAACTATTCTATCAATCTAGGTGTTTCAGGATGATGGGGAACATGGTAAGACCAGTGAATTCCAAGGGCATATGCCAATTCCTACACATCATATGCTGTGAAGTGTGTTCCTTGATCAAAAGCAGAGCTGTGTGGAATACCAGAGTGATGGATAAGATGTTTGGCAAGTCCACAGATGGTAGCTTTGGAAGAAGCTTTGTATGCATGGATGGCAAATCCATATCTAAAGGATGTGACAATTCCATTTAGAACAAATTGCTGCCCCTTCCATGATATAAGTGGGCCAATGTAATCAACCTGTCACCAGGTAGCATGTTGATCACCATGGGGAATAGAGCCATATCGAGGATTGAATGTCAGTCTCTGCTGCTGGCAGATCGATTATTCAGCAGTGACTTTAGCCAAGTCAGCCTTGGTGAAGAGAAGTCCATTTTGATGAGCACATGCATAAACACCATCCCTACCACCATGGCCAGTTTATTCATGAGTCCAATTGGGCAATGAAAGGAATGGTTGAGGAAAGAGGCTGAGTGTTAGACACAGAGCAGGTCATCTTACCTATTTAATTATAAAATCTTCCTCTGCAGAAGT
The DNA here is from genome assembly GCA_029593785.1 of Cabassous unicinctus. Classification (NCBI taxonomy): domain Eukaryota; kingdom Metazoa; phylum Chordata; class Mammalia; order Cingulata; family Chlamyphoridae; genus Cabassous; species Cabassous unicinctus. The sequence continues at coordinate 4,546 of JAQZBX010008448.1, read as the reverse complement.
CACTTTCTGGTGAGCATGCACATGGGGCACAAATGCTTTCATGGTTTTTTTGCCCCTTCAGAAAATCTACCCACATACCTCTTCCCCAGGCCTCTTTTTCACCAATTTTCCAATTATGTTCCTTCCAAGTCCCTGATGATTCAGCCAAACCATTGGCAACTGCCAATGAATCACAGTACAAATGCATCTCTGGCCATTTCTCCTAAGCAAAATGAACAACCAGGTCCACTGCTAAATTTCTGCTCACTGGGAGGAGTTTCCCTTGGTACTATCCTTCTGGCATGTCTCAGAAACAGGCTGCAGTGTTGCAGCTTTCCACAGTCTGGTTAAAGGTGTGTCCTTTGGACATTCTTTGGTTGGGTGGGCAGATCTGATATGGTGAATACATTCTAGCATTCCAATGTCTCTCAGCTTTTGGATCCCCTCATCTATAGTATCCTAGGGTAAATTGAACATCTTGACCTCAAGGCATCATAAGTCATCTTTTGATCCATGTTTCAGCCAGCCACCTGCACAAACTCTTAGAGCCTATTCTAACCATTTGAGCTACAACATTGAACTCAGAATCTCTGTTTAGTGGGTCTATATAAAAATTTCAGCCTGATCCACCTTTATATTTCTTCCACCATTGACCCAAACCCTTAATATCCATTCCCACACATATTCCCCTATTTCTGCCTATATAAACTGGAAAATTCATGCAGTTCTTTTTGGAGTATAGTGTACTTCCACATGGGTTATACTTTGTATTTCATCTTTGGGAACTTGTTGTAATTTTACCTACATTGTATAAGAGCAATCCTCTTATACAATAGGTCTGGAGAGAAGAGGAGTGGTGGGCATGGCCATGAAGAACAATTAGGAGTGTTTTCCAGCTAATTACCTCAGGACATTCCCTTGCAGTTTTATCTCATGAGACAGGATTAATCTCTTCAGGCATGGGTTAGAGGGTAGACTCTTGAGGATAAGGTGGATGTTAGCTGATGGTTTCTTCAGAGATGGAAGGTGGTGGAAACTCCTTGAGGCAGGCTGAAGATTGGGTAGTACAGGTTTGATGCTGGCAGGTACCCTCTTCATGGCAGGGAGGAGGTCCAGGCTCCTTGGAGCAAATAAAAAATTAATAGTAATATATAACAAAGGAAATACAAAAATGAAAATTAAAAAGCCAAATAAAATATAACTTTTTCATTGTGTGTTCATCACCATAAGGTCTGTTTTCTTTTATGTACAGTGTCGATTTCTTCCATATGTTCTCTGAGTGTCATGTTTTATTTGCTTTATCTTCAGAGAAACTTGAGGTTACAGAAAAGTCACATAGAAAATATAGAAGGTTCTCCTATACCCAGCCACCTCCCACTCTCCCACTCATGCCTATTTTTAACATTTTACATGTGGATGGTACAATTGTTATAATTGATGTACAAATATTGAAGCATTGTTACTAACTATGGTCAATGAATTACATTTTGGTTTACATTTTACACCATACAATATTATAAGTTTTGACAAAATTTTAAAAGGCCTGTATCCATCATTGCATGATGATGCAGAACAATTCCAATGCCCTAAAAATTCCCTATGTCCCATCTATGATATTTTTCCTCCCCTTCCCCTGAGAATCTATGGTAAACACTAAGGTTCAATTTTTGAAGAATAAGGTTCATAGTTACATGCAATAATATTGAGGGCTTGCCATATTGGTCTGTTTTCTTTTATTAGGCACTGCCCATGTTCTTGAGAGATTATTGCCTGTCTAATTGAGAACATAGAAGGACTTCCCAGAATGAGAGGTTAATATTTTCATATTTATTGTGTCGGTCTCCACCCATTGACATAACACAATATGACCAGATAAACACTTTCATTTTCCATAGAAGCATGCCCCAGGTGTGTCTTATCTTACATATCCCCCACACCCAAAACCCTGCACCAGTAACCCTCCCCTGTCATATTTGCCAAAAGAACATTACCAAAATTGTAGTTTTAACCACAGAGCTACAAATCCCCAGAGTTCATCTCTTTCTTCCTCCAGCTGTCCCAATTCCATGGATAGTCCAACACCCACACCCTACTCCCCCTCACATTCCAGTACTCTTGAACCCAATCACATCACTGCAACACTATCACCCCCATCCACTGTCTAATAACCCCCTTCCACCTTATCATAGGTCTTGCCCATGTTGAGCCTCAACTCACCAAACTCTGCTCTCTTTTGGTCTCCTGATAACCTATCTTCCAGACTCTGGCTCTGTGAGTCTGTTCAATTTGCTCAAGTCATATCAGTGAGGTCATGTAATATTTGTTCTTCAGTGACTGGCTTACTTCACTCTATATAAGGTCTTCAAGATTCATCCATGTTGTTCCATGTGTTAACACTGCATTTCTTCTTACAGCTGAGTAATATTCCATTGTATGGATATACCACAGTTTGCTTATCCAGTCATCTGTTGATGGACACTTGCATTGCTTCTAACTTTGACAATAGTGAATAGTGCCACTATGACCATTGGTGTGCACATATTTGTGTTTCTGCTTTCAATTCTTCTGGGTGTATACTCAGAAGTTGGATTGCATAATCATAAGGCATTTCTGTAGTTAGCTTCCTGATGAACTGCCAAGCTGTGCTCCAGAATGGCTACACTATTCTAAATTCCCATTAGCATTAGATGAGTGTTCCTTTCCTCCACACCATCTCCAACACTTGTAGTTCTCTGTTTTTTTAATAGCCACCATTCTAATAGGTATAAGATGATATCTCATTGTAGTTTTGATTTGCATTTTTCTAACAGCTAGTGATATTGAGCATCTTTTCATGTGCTTTTAGCCATTTGTATTTCTTCTTTGGAGAAGTGTCTATTCAAATCTCTTGGCTATTTTATATTTATTTTTTTAATATGTTTTTATTTATTTTTAAAATATACTTAGATTACATAAAATGTTACATAAAAAAATAAGGGATTCCCATATGCCCCATTCCCCACAACTCCCTTCCCCACATTAACAGCCTTTCTCATTAGTGTGGTACATTAGCCACAATGGATGAACACATCTTGGAGCATTGCCACCAAGCATGGACTACAGTTTACATTGAGTCCAACACTTTCACACTCAGGAGCACAAACTCCAAAGTAGGGCCCACTGGCAAGGCACCGAACTCTGGAGATATTTGCCATGACCATAGGACCTGGGTGTCTGCAGAGCCCTCAGTAGCCCCACTGTTTGGGTAGTGTCTATATGACATTACATAAGGACTTGATCAAATCTACTTTTGAGCATGACCATAACCCTCAATTGGTTAATTGGCATGGCTTTGTCCCACTTGAGGTGAGTTTCTAAACAATACTTGGCAATAGCTTCTTTTAAGGTGAGATTCATTTGCTCAGTATTCTCAGTGGATTGAGGTCTTCAGGGAGAATGCAAGTACCAATCTATAATAGTCCAGACATACCTTTAGTCATTTTAGAGATAATGGCCACTCTAATGTCACTTTGTATAGAAATAAGAAGTCCAAAACTTGGTATGATTTCTTTAAGTAAGAATTTGACTACTTCTCAAGCTTTTTCCATTTAGCATGGGAAGAATTTTACGCTATTAGTGGAAGTGTCTACAAATAGTAGCAAATACATGAAGTTCTCAGCAATTCTTGGCATTATAGTAAAGTCATTTGCCATTCCTTCCTTCTCCTAGTCTTCTGTATTGTAGTCCTTTGTTGAAGGTGGAGGCTGAGTTTTAGGGTTAATTTGAGCACAAGTTACACATTGATTATTTACTGACTGAATCATCCTGCATAGTTTGGGTCCTATGAGGAATTGACTTATCCAATGGAATAGTTATATGTAATTAATAAGTCTATGGAAATAATTGGCAATGGGTTTCACTAGGATTTCAATTATGAATAATTTGTGGTAGTCTTCCAAAGGTTCAGCCAGGGACTGTCTTTTCAACCAGTCATTGTCTGTGGCTTGAGTATATTCCAACTCTTTTGCTCTGGCTAAATCCTTTTTCCAGTATTGGGGTTTCCAAAATGGCTTTAGGTTAGGGTCTCACCAACTCTGAGGTATTAATTGGTGGTCCAATCACCATCCAAGTCCCCTCAGGATTGGGGGAGGAGCTGTGGACTAAAGTGGACTTGGTGGTGTTCTGTTGTAGACATATTGTGATTCAAGCAATGGAAGAAATTGTAACAGTGAGGTGGAGCTGGTGGCCACTGGACATTTTTGGGGCAGGGAGAGGAGGAGCATTTGAAATACTGGTGCTTTTTTGGGACTTTGGAGGTTGTCCTGAGTGGTGTAGCGGTGACAGATGTAGGTCATTTTCCACCAGAATATACCAAGCAGAACTGGGTGGGAGAGAGTGTGGTCTGTGATGTGAACTGTGGTCTATGCTCGGTGGCAAGGCCCCAGGATGTGTATATCCATTGCAGGTGTTGTACCACATGGATGAGGAATGGTGGTGTGGGATGTTGTTGGAGGTGTGGTCAGTGGGGAACATGGGAATCCCTGTAATTTCTGAGTAATATTTAGGTAATCTAAGCACCTTTAAAAAT